>JACBGG010000200.1:0-22500 GCA_017311315.1 Dendrocalamus latiflorus
CCCTTCTTTTTATCTTACTGCATATACAGGAGATAAGCTTATGCACACGTATTATTCGATATGGACTCCCGAATCCCGATGTATCACATATCATTTACAAGAAATGCAAACAGATTTAAGAGGTCAGGATTATATCACTGTGCTTCGTCCCATTTTCCATACGTATCCAAGACTCAATAGAGAATGGATCTTCAGTTATCTCAATAATCCTTGCTCCTTTGGGCCAATCACCGTAGCCCCCGTAGCCTGTGTGTCGTGCAAAACATAGCCACAGTTTCTCATATGGGCAGCACCAATCCAGCCCGTGGTTATGCCCAACGAAGATTGCCTATCAAAAGATTAACGATGATGAACGATGATATCATTTCTGTAAAGAAGTACAACTTTCTGGCCTATGCACCTGAAGTTACCCAACGCAATTCAGTAAACAAGATACCATATTTTATTTCTCAAGAAATGATCAGGTGGAGTTAAAAGTACTACTCTGACATACCTTAACTGAAGGCCTCTTGGCAAGAGCATCCATCATACCCCATTCAGTTTCTTGTGGTGCTACCTCTTCCTTGTTGATAGAGCCAACACAGGGTTTTCTTATTTCAGATTCAGCTTTTGGAGCTACCTTAACGTATGCTGTGCTAGGTATATGCCAAAAGATTATCTCTGGAATCCTAGAGGCAACATACCAATATCGATATTAGGATATACTCCACAGTTCTTGAGTAACAACAATTGTAAGTTTCTGACCTTCCATTTGGATTAAGGAACTGAGACCGACTTTGAAACCACTTGACCTGAGCACTAGATATGACTCCTGGATAGGATCCACCGCCAGAATCAAGAAAATACATAAGCAGAGCCGGATCTTCTTTCTTATGTGACAACACTTGCAGGTCGTAGTTGGAAACACCAGGCCAGAGATCCATGGGGCCATTTGATGAATATGACAATTCGTTGTGGTTAATTTCAGTTGTCATCAGTTCAATTCGCGTCGTCCCTCGAAAGCTGCACCCTTCATCACCGGACGCACTCAAGTTCAATCAATACTTGAAAAGAAATTAAATGGGCGTTGAACTGAGGCAGTACAAAGAGTCAGACATTTCAGTTCTTCAGTTTACCTGAAACTGACATGCTCGCTGGCGGGCAGTGCACCAGTGGAACGCCTGCAGGAGAGAACCACTCCGGAGGCCACACGAACGGCATGTCGTCGTGGTTCCCAAACACTGTTGCCCATGGGATCCCCCTGCCTCTGGTGGGAGAAATTGCTCTGTCCCAGTACAAGCTCGCGTTGGGTATCAGCATATTGTTCGCCGTCAGAAGGTCGCCGAGATACACCACAAAGTCTGCAATTTCCGCGACAGTACGAAATTTCAGAGAAAAGCTGCAATTTTGCAGGCAGACATGCACGGGGGAGGGACGGGAAGCAGGGTAGGCGAGGCACCGGACCGGTCTTCTCGGCGTCGAGGACGGCGGCCATGACGCGGTCGGAGCCGTCGTCATGACTTGGTCCCCAGTCCGACCACGCGTTCTCGCCGTAGTGTAGGTCCGCGAAGAGCGCCACCTTGAACCCGCCCGACGCGAACCGCAGCGGCCGCCGAATGTCGGCAGGCTGCTGGCGCTCGGCCGGCGACCGCAGCTCCGCCGCGCTCGGCGCCAGCGCGGCAGCTAGCGGGAGGAGCAGCGCGCCGGCTGCCGCGAGGCGGAGCCACCACCGCATCCCGGCGTTGTCCGTCCGATGAGTTGTGCGTTCTTGGTGGGATGAATAAACTATGAGATGTGACGTGTGGCGGTACTAGCGGTGTAGTGGCAACCGAACCGAAGCAGATTTGCAAACTCCGGTGCAGTAAATGATTGGTTGGAGCGGCCCACCGCTACCGCCGCTGCCCACTCAGTCGCAGTCGAGAAAAAATATTAGGTACTCCAGGGGTGGACCAGTCTTACCTACAGGAGCGGATCTACAGGGCCACGGCATACCCTGGCCCAGCCGAACTCCGTACCGGTGGGCGCGGGCAATTGCTTCATCGCCGTCGCTGCGGCCGCGCGCACGCGTCCTGCGTTTGCGCGTGAGGTGCCGCGCTGGCGGGGATGGGGACGGGGAGGGGGAGGAGGAGGCGCCGGAGTCGCTATTCGCCAAGGAGTTGAGGCGGCGGGGGATGGAGCCGGGGTCTGCGCCCTCGGGGGAGAACTGTACAGGTCGTGTTGGACAAGCTCGTCGAGGCTCCGGCGACGACGTCCGCTGCCTCCGCTCTCGCCTCAAGAGTGCGCGCCCAGGACGCGCGGCGAGGCCCTGCTCGGCTCCCTCAGCCGCCTCCGCTGCCTCGCCAGCGACGCCGACAACCTGCTCGACGAAATGCTCTACTACCAGATCCACCGCTAAGAGTCACTATTCGCCAAGGAGCTGAGACGGCGGGGGATGGAGCCGGGTCTGCGCCCTCGAGGGAGAGGGCCGCAGCGGGGGCCGACGGGCAGAGGGAGCGGTCCATGGCGCTCAATAGTGAGGGCCTCGAGGTTTGCATCCCCTCTCTCTGGCTCTCTCTCTCTCTATGGTTACTTGTTGGCTTCCATTCTGAATTGGCCGATCAAAAAATTTGTAATCTTTGCTTTACTTTCCCTAGTTAAAATGTGATCACCAAAAGTGTTGTACTAGCTGTAGATGAATAGTAATTAAAAATGGAGTGGTTCGATGCTTTGCTATTTGCAGAGGGGGAACTAGCAATTATAGACAATCTCGATTCATTGGTCATAGTTGCTTAATTTGTCCAAGGGGAAACAGCCAATTGAGGAATCTAGTGCTAGAAAAAAGAAGAAAGGGAGATACACTTGTGCATCACCGAGTATGAAGTTGAGAACAGGACATACGAAACCTATTTCTGTAGGGGTAGAACGGTAGAACCCGAAATGTTGTTCTTTGCGAAATGGTTGGGGTTCTTTGCGCGGGTGATAGGCATGATAATATGGGCCATCTGCCCTTGTAAACAACACAGCTTTTAATTTTGTAGAGAAAATAATGACATGTTCTCTCCAGAGTTGTTTTATTTTTTCATTGGTACATGAGCATGGGTCTTGGCTTCTGATGTGTATCAGTGTATCTCTGTGTTTCTGTTTCCTGTAAGACCTAATGATAAAGTTTGTTGTCAATGTGGTACTTTATAGTTGAAGTCATGAGCTCAAGTTAGGCCATGTATGCAAGATGTATCTCTTGATCTATGGCATGCCTCTCTTATTGTCCAATTCACTTGTTTTTGCCCCTCTTTTATTTCTTTGCTATGCACATGAGTTGTGCATCAATCAATGATTAATTGGCAATGGCTTAGTTCAAGTATTTTTGCATGAATATTCCTCAAACTTTTCAGTGTCATATGTGATGCAAGATGCTTGATACATCCAAAATTCCAAATAGAAAAATAACAGCTGATTCACTGATATCATTACTTTATTTTTTTAAATAACATTGCTAAAATTTGTGCAGTAAACGTTTGTGTTTCATGGCTACTGTGTTACTCCAATGAATATTCATCTTTTTTTTAAACAAAAATGAATATTGATCTTGATTTCTTATCAATTCACAATGATATGATGCGATAATCACCAAGCTGTCTTCCCCTTATCATTATTTATTTCTTTCCAGGGTCTATTTCCACGGGCAAAGTTGCTATTGTCACTTGGAAGTACCTTTTTTCTGGGATTTGGCCCTCTGATTATTGTCACAGTTTCTCTTTTTGCTGTTCTATATGTGGTAAGCCCTCTAATCTCTTCTTTCGTGTGCTCACACATATAGTCAGTATGTTCTTTGCTCCTAATTTACCTATGGTTAGCAATTCATGGATCATATTGGCAAATGGTTTTACCGAATTGCATATGAAAATTTTGGTGTGGCATACCCTTTGGTAAAATGCTGGGTCCGCCACTGCTTACCTATTATAAAAAATAATAACTATACACTATCAAATGTTATTTAAAAATTTATATGTAAATTACTGATGGATCAAGTGAAAGAACACGTGGTTAGACATCTGGGAACTTAACAAAAAACTGAAATTTGAGTGGGACCTAAGCCTCCACTCGCCTTTTTTTGGGTCTGGGTACTCTTTTTGTATCTGAATACTTAGTATTTTTATCAATATACGCATATTTAGATAACAATTGGTTAAATAGAACATAATAAAATTGTCCCTTATAACTAACTTAGGATTTGTGCTTCCAAATTTAATATTTTAATTATGTGGATGAATTAGATTTGCGCTACGAGGAGGTGTATGGTAGGAAAAATAGCAAAGTGGAAGTACCTGTGAATTTTTTTTTTGTCAAAAGTGAAAAATATTTGCAAACAAGCTAGTAAACCATGTGGCGCTTGATGCTACGCACAAGATAGCGTATACAGGTACGTAGATTACAAAGAAAATGCGCTATAGGTGTCCTGAATGTTAGGTGGATTCTTTCTGGCTACAGTTTATAACTATGATTTATAATTTTTAGTTTTAGTGCAGGTGTTTATGTGAATGAATTGAATACTAATAAGCCATTTTAAAAAACATTGTTTCTATAAGCCGTTTTAAAATAGTGATAGAGAAATCGTTCCATTTATTTATTTGAGAGAATCTATAAGCTATAAACCTAAAAAAACTTGGCAATAAGCCATACGCCATAAGCTAACATATGTCTATTAGCCAGAGGTAATATGCGGGAGAACAGGACGGGCAAACAGAATATGCTCGGTTGCTGCTTGCAACCCTAACTGCTACTGCTAACTTGTTACTGCACACAGAAAAAGGGTGGGTTCTTTTCCATTTTTAGCCAGCTTATATTTGAACATATTATAGTAACTAGTTTTTTAAATGGTGCATTTTTTAAGACGGGGTCAACAGAAAGATTGTACTAAAAAGTGTACTGAGTTCAGCTGTACCGGCCAAAATAGTATGTGACTATTTTTCTGTGCATACAACCTCTCACGAATAGCCATAATTCAAATATTTAAGCTATAAGTCATAAACCATCAGTCCATAAGAACTCACCCAAATTTTTCTTCAAGCGTTTACTCTCACCTCTTTTATTCGGCTGTGAAGTTTCTTAATTAACAGTGGTCTCCTAAAAGTAAATTTTAGGATACTATGAACTAGTCATAAACCTGCATGCTTGCGTGTACAAATATGTGGTTATATTAGAAAAATTATAATAACAAATAGCAGCACCTAGATTCTTGTATCTCAAGCGAGCAAATGCCAAATCGGCCTCAAACTCACCACCACGAGGAGGCGATCTAGGTACACGCTCGAGACCCACGCTCTGACGAGGCTTGCCACATCTTGCCCCTCCGCCACCTGCTCCACGCGTAGATGTGTATCAGCAAAAAGCCCCTAATTTTTAGAGTCGACCTCGAGCAGAAATAGAAGAGCTCGCTCCATCGCTTCCTCATCACGATGATGTCCTTGAGGTCGCTGGCCTCGAGAAGGTCGAGCATGTAGGAGAGCGTGGGATGGTTCACCCTCGGGAGCAATGCCTTGGGCCGTGGAGGCCCTGCGACGCTGGTTGACAGGGATCCAAGCTCAGTAGAGTGAAGTGGAGAGGTCAGAGGTGTAGAAGCATATGACTATGAGAACGATGAGGAATAGACTTTCCTCTATGAAGGAGACCTTGGAGTTAGCGGCTCACGTAGGAAACCCTAGGCTTCCCTTCTTTGGAGTTCACACGCTTGAACTGGGCCTTAGTGGGCTGCCCATCCTTTGCTTCACCTATGTTTCATACCGAAGTTGCTTGGTTTGCTGAGAGCCGACCGGTTCAGTTTTGTCAAAATCGGCCGGTTCGTTCGATTTTTTCTGGTCCAATTACATAGACAATCTTTGAAGCAAATTGAATCGGCGTAGTATCTGGTTCCTTTTTTCGGTTTAACCGATGGTCTGGTTGGTTTAATAACTATAGGCCTAAGCTTCCACTCGGCCTTCTTTGGGTTCGCCCCTTCCCTCTGTCTCGAAATACTTGGTATTTTTTTATCAATACACACATATTTAGATAACCCACAAATAGAATATAATAAAATTATCCCTTATAACCAGCTCAAGGATTGGTGCTTCCAAATTTAATATTTTAATTATGTGCATGAATTATATTTGCGCAAACTACGTGGAGGTGTATGGTAGGGAAAAATAGCGGAGTGGAAGTATTTGTGAAAGAAAGATTTTGTCAAAAGTGGAAAAGTATTTGCAAACAAGCTAGCAGCCAAGTGGCGCTTGGTGCTACGCACAAGATAGCGTAACGGGTACGCATATTACAAAGAAAATGCCCTGAGTCAGAGGGCATTTACGTTACGCTGAATGATGGAGATGTTCATGTATATCAGCCAGAGGGAATATGCGGCTGAACAGGACGGGCAAACTGAACGAGCAAGATTGTCCTCGGCTGCCTGCTTGCAATCCTAACTGCTACTACTAACCTGTTACTGCACACAGAAAAATTCTTCTTCTGGTGTTTACTCTCACCTCTTTTATTCGGCTGTGAAGTTTCTTAAACAACGGTGGAATCCTAAAGTAAATTTTAGGATACAATGAACTAGCCATAAACATGCATTTGGGCTTTTGAAATCGGCTTTTAGCTTCTGTTACAGTACCTAACTTTCAAACAGAGTATTTTCTCAAGACAGAGTCTACAAGTTAAACGATCTACACGTTAAAAGCCCAACATCTGTACCAGCCAAAATCGCAAGTGAGTATCTGTCTCTCCGTAATCTGTACCGTAAACAGCCAAAATTCAAAAATTTCAGCCAAAAGCCATAAGCCACATCCGAAAAGAACATGCCCATACTTGTGGGTACAATTAAGCGGTTATATTTGAAAAATTATAGTTGTATCTGCTTTAATCTGATTGATTTAAACCAATATAACTTGGCCCATCAAAATTATAGGTGTATATCTTTCTATTTTTCTCTTGAGAATTTCTAGAATTTTTTGAACATATTATCACGAAATTTTCTAGCCCTCAAAGCAAATGGTGTGCTGTTAATACCACCATTTGTTTATAGTTGTATAGATTATTATACCGTGCGCCTTATTAACAGAACTCCAAGAAGCACAAAATGAAAAAGGCAAAATTGGCTCCTCGCATGAAACTTGTGTGGCATTTGCTAAGACACACGGTAAAGTCTTACAAATTTCTCGTCATTTGACAAGACACACTTTGACCATTATAATAATATTATCTTCAAATTAAAGGAGAAAGGTATGTGAAAATATCTGATTTGCCCTGACAAAAATGAAAAAAAAAGAAAAACTCCCCACCCTATCTATTTTGGGGTTGGACCCATATGTAAGAGGCACAAACCTTCTTCTACCCTAAGATAACCGGAGCGAGAGACTCCCTAGAGACCGCAAAAATGGGTTAGTGACAACAAGGCAAACTCATTGGTGGTGCAGTTTAGGGGAGAGACACACCGGAGACTTTCCAACGGCGAGTGATGGTGGTGTGGCAGTTCGGGTGAAGACAGCGATGGTGCTACGGTGGACATGAGCTTCAATTCAGTACACCAAAATATAGAGGACAATGACTGCACAAAGGACACATCTGTTGGAAATCTAGTCAATTTTCGGCATATTTTAATCCAGAAATTTAACATATAAAACATGACAAAGAAAGGTATGAGCGATCTAACAATGATGTATTCATATTCGCTAATGAAC
The DNA here is from genome assembly GCA_017311315.1 of Dendrocalamus latiflorus. Lineage (NCBI taxonomy): Eukaryota > Viridiplantae > Streptophyta > Magnoliopsida > Poales > Poaceae > Dendrocalamus > Dendrocalamus latiflorus. Next base: position 7,665 of record JACBGG010000200.1, read on the forward strand.
AAACTAACAGCAACATCTATTAACAAATTCATAGCGCACAGAAAATACATCAAAGAAGTTTGCAGTTTATACCCTCGGGCGGGGCCAGTGCCAGAGGCACCAGAGGCGCCGTTACCATCAGTCGACATGATGGCCTATTCGGTGTAGGCGATCGAGGCGTGATGCAGGACGAGGCTTGATGCAGGAAGATGTTCGCAGTGTAGTCCCGCGAACAGTTCACCACCAGGAAAGACGTCGCAGATTGAGTAGTCGCGCCGATGCGTTCCCCAAAAACTTGATCGCCCGCCTACCAGTGCAGGTACACAAACGGACGAAGTTTCGGAGGTCTACTCGCCCAGAAACTTGTGCGCGCAAGGTTTTGGACCGGAGATTGCAGAGAGCAGCAACAAAAACAGAAGGAGAGAAAAACTGTTCTTTCGTATGGAGAGAGAGCCTTCTTATGCTTTGTTCTCTTGTAACAGCAAAAATGAAGAGACCAGTAACTGCCGCCATTAGTCACCAGTAACTGCTCCCATTACTCAAAGTAACCGCAGCCATAATCCACTAGTAACTGCACCGTTACTGCCAGCGAGTCAGTGCGTTTCGATTTTCGAATAGATAAAGAAAAACGCGCCCGCACCCGACACGCCTGCGCGCGTACGCACGCGCACGCGCACGCACACGCACCGCACCGCCACCGCACCGCACGGCGCGGCGCGGCGTGGCGAGGCGAGCGAGCGAGCGCGCGCGTGTATTGGTTCTCTCCAATTCCACAAGGGGGTTACCACGTTCCACCTTTTAAAGTGGTGTAACTCCCATTCAATTCTCCATATGGGACTAAACAATTTTCTACCTAGCATTAATTGTGGGCCTAGGAATTTCATTTGATTAATTGCTAAATTAAAATGGGCCAATCCCAATTAATCCAACAATCCCCACCAAATTTCAAGGCACACGAGAAATGCTCTCAGTTCTGCTGTTGTTTGATATACCAGTGTTTCGATGGAGACTGTTAAGTTGAACATCCACCTAGGAAAGGAGTTACACTCATCCACAACTGAACAATGGATTATGCCTTGAATTGACAGTTTTGTGCGAACAAGCTTTACCCAATTCCTTTACTAGTACTAGGCTGCCTAAAGCATCCCCTCTGGTTGGAGCGTATAAGTCATACTCCATGCCTATTCATGAGTATCTAGAGATCACCCAAATCTCATAGACTGTGACCAGCAGTCGAACTCATATAGGTGTGTTCTTTCTAAGATGTCCTGTAGGCCGACATCTCTGCTTTAAAAAAACCACTTGGATCACATTAAGGTAAAAACCAACCTGCCATACAGAATAGGAGAGAAGCGCATCACTGAAGAAATGAGCCCTGTAAAGGTCTCTCCTCCCAGTCAACCAACAGCTTGTTTCACCATCCTACTTCACGGGATCTCCGATCACATAGAACAGGTTACCACTGTGGTATGACTCATGTGGGTCTCAGGCCCATCTCACTCGATGCACTATCTATCACATTACGTGATAAACCCTTTGTAAATTGGTCTGCCAGATTCTTAGCTATCTGGACATAGTCCAGTGCTATAACTCCGGAGTTTTTCAGCTTTCTGACAGACTTCAACCGCCTCTTAACATGCCTAGATGACTTCATGTTTCCTTAGAACTGTTCACCTTGATAATTACAGTCTGATTATCACAGTTCATCAGATAGCCGGTATCGGTTTTTCAACCACCGGCAGATCCATAAGGAGTTCACGAAGCCACTCAGCCTCAACAGTGGCGGTATCTAATGCTGTGAGTTCTGCTTCCATTATTGACCTCGTTAAGATGGTCTGCTTGCAAGACTTCCAGGAAACAGCACCACCTCCAAGTGTGAACACATATCCACTCGTGGCTTTTATCTCATCAGCATCAGAGATCCAGTTTGAATCACTATATCCCTCCAGTACCTTTGGGTACCCAGCATAGTGAATGCCATAGCTCATAGTTGCCTTTAGATAGCGCATCACTCTCTCAAGAGCACGCCAATGATCATCTCCCGGATTTGAAACAAACCGGCTTAGCTTGCTCACAGCAAACGAGATGTCAGGCCTCGTAGCACTAGCTAAATACATCAATGAGCCAATGATCTGGGAGTATCTCAATTGATCCCTTGTTATTCTTCGGTTTTTCTCAATAACACACTAGGATCATAAGGAGTAGAAGCAGGCTTGCAGTCACTATAACCAAAGCGACTCAAGACCTTATCCACATAGTGGGATTGCACGAGTGTAACCCCACCATCACCTTCTCTCAGTAGCTTAATGTTAAGAATCATATCAGCCACTCCCAAATCTTTCATCTCAAAATTCTTGGACAGAAAGTCCTTGACCTCCTCAATCACATTGAGGTTGGTCCCAAAAATCAGTATGTCATCAACATACAAGCACAAGATCACTCCTTCTCCCCCACCATAGAGATAGTACACACATTTGTCAGCTTCATTCACAACAAAGCCAGCAGATGTCAAAGTTTTGTCGAACTTCTCATGCCATTGCTTAGGTGCTTGCTTTAGGCCATACAAAGACTTTAACAACTTGCACACCTTTCCTTCTTGACCTTCTACCACAAACCCGTCTGGCTGATCCATATAAATCTCCTCATCCAACTCTCCATTTAGGAAAGCTGTCTTAACGTCCATTTGATGAACGAGAAGACCATGGGAGGCAGCCAGGGCAAGTAGTACTCGAATTGTGGTCAGTCGGGCAACAGGTGAATAAGTATCAAAGAAGTCCTCGCCTTCTTTCTGGGTATAACCCTTGGCCACAAGCGTTGCCTTGTACTTTTCAATTGTACCATCAGGCCTAAGTTTTTTCTTGAAAATCCATTTACATCCTACAGGTTTACACCCATAAGGACGGTCAACGACCTCCCAAGTTCCATTAGACATAATATAGTCCATCTCACTCCGTACTGCTTCCTTCCAATAGTCAGCATCAGGAGAAGAATATGCCTCTTCCATGGTTCTTGGAGTGTCATCCACGAGATATACAATGAAATCATCACCAAAAGACTTTGCAATCTCTGTCTCTTACTCTTTCGAGTAACTTCATTTTATCCTCTTCAGGATTTTCCATAGGCGTTTCCTCAACATGTTCTATCGGCACAAAGGAATCAAGGGAAATTATAGGTTCTTGACTAGATGAGCTAGGTACATCATTAATCATAGGAAATTCATTCTCAAAAAATGTAGCATCTCTGGATTCTATGATTATACCAATACGCATGTCAGGTACTCCAGATTTTATAATTAAGAACCTATAACCCACGCTGTGCATAGCATAACCAAGGAATACACAATTACGGTTTTTGGTCCAAGTTTGCGCTTCTTGACAATTGGCACGTTAACTTTGGCCAAACATCCCCAGGTGCGCAAGTATGAGAGAGTCAACTTCTTCTTTTCCCATTCCTCGAATGGTGTTACTTTTTTATTCTTTGTAGGAACTCTATTCAGGACATAACATGCGGTCAATATAGCCTCACCCCACCATTCCTTAGAAAGTCCCGCAGTGTCTAACATGGCGTTAACCAAATCAGTTAGAGTGCGGTTCTTTCTTTCGGCAATCCCGTTTGATTCAGGAGAATAGGGAGGCGTCCTCTCATGAATAATTCCATGTTCCTCGCAGAATACAGTAAACTCATTTGAAAAATACTCTCCTCCACGATCAGACCTTACTCGCTTGATTTTCCTTTCAAGTTGGTTTTCTACCTCAGCTTTATAGATCTTAAAGTAATTCAATGCTTCATCTTTTGTTTTCAATAAGTACACGTAGCAAAATCTAGTGCAATCATCTATAAGCGTCATGAAATATTTCTTTCCCCTTTAGTCAACATGCCATTTATCTCGCGTAAATCAGAATGAATGAGTTCTAACGGTGCCAAATTCCTCGCCTCTTTTGCTGCCTTGTGAGGCTTGCGAGGTTGTTTCGATTGAACACACGCATGACACTTAGAACCTTTGACCAAAGTGAATTTCGGGATTAAACTCATATTAGCTAAGCGCGTCATACACCCAAAATTAACATGACAAAGTCGTGAATGCCAAACATTAGACTCATCATCATCATTACACACATGGTTCACAATTTTATTACAGGAATCCATCAAAGAAAAACGGAACAAACCTCCGCTCTCATAGCCTTTACCAACAAATGTTCCATACTTAGACACGACACATTTATTGGACTCAAAAGCAAGCCTAAAACCATCTCTACATAGTAGAGATCCGCTAACGAGATTCTTCTTTATGGAGGGGACATGCTGCACGTTCTTCAACTGCACGGTCTTTCCCGAAGTAAACTTCAGATCGACCGTACCAACACCATGAACAGCTGCATGCGATCCGTTCCCCATCAACAAGGAGCAACCTCGACCGACCTGATAAGATGAAAATAAGGAAATATCAGCACAAACATGAATATTAGCACCAGTGTCAACCCACCATTCAGGTGATTGACAAACAGAAAGAACTGTAGGTAAATAGTTACCGTACCCCGATGTTCCTCCAGCGTCACTAATAACCATGTTGGCAGACTTCTTTGCTTATCCTTGCGATCTGGACAATCCTTAGCCCAATGGCCAGAATCACCGCACACAAAGCAGCTGCCCTTTCCTTTGCCTTTCTTCTTAAACTCAGTAGTAGCCTTGGGCTTGACAAAAGACTTATTTTTCTTTTTGTTGTGGAAAGCCTGAGGATTCTTCTTCTGCACCAAATTGGCGCTAGAACCTCCCTCAGCAGCAACTTTCTTGCCACGAGTATCTTTTGCCCTCGCCTTCTCTTCAACACCAAGAGTGCCAATGAGATTAGTAACACTGAACTCCTGCCTCTTGTGCTTTAGAGAAGTAGCAAAATCCGACCAAGAGGGTGGTAACTTGGCGATAATACCGCCAGCCACAAACTTGTCCGGTAACTCGCACTTATTGTTCTCAAGCTCCTTTGCCAGCGCTGAATCTCATGAGCTTGCTCTACTACAGAACGGTCATCGATCATCTTGTAGTCATAGAACTGCTCCATGACATACAGCTCACTGCTAGCATCGGAAATTCCGAACTTGGCCTCAAGTGCATTCCACATATCTTTGCCCGTAGGCAAATGCATGTACACATCCACAATGTTATCCGCCAGTATGTTGACAAGTGCACCTCGAAAAAAGTTATCTGCTACATTGAACTTGCGTTCATCCTCATCAGACAGAGGCTCAGCGGGCTTTCCTTGTGCAACATGAAAACATTCCATGGCAGTAAACCACAGGATCGCGCGTGCACGCCATCTCTTAAAATTTGAACCATCAAACGAAGGGTGTGACTTAAGCGACGCAGCAAAGTCAACTACCGAAAAAGACCTATCAAAATTTTGGATTGTTGGAAATCTAGTCAATTTTTGGCATATTTTAATCCAGAAATTTAGCATATAAAACATGACAAAGAAAGGTATGAGCGATCTAACAATGATGTATTCATATTTGCTAATGAACAAACTAACAGCAACATCTATTAACAAATTCATAGCGCACAGAAAATACATCAAAGAAGTTTGCAGTTTATACCCTCGGGCGGGGCCAGTGCCGGAGGCACCAGAGGCGCCGTTACCATCAGTCGACATGATGGCCTATTCGGTGTAGGCGATCGAGGCGTGATGCAGGACGAGGCTTGATGTAGGAAGATGTTCGCAGTGTAGTCCCGCGAACAGTTCACCACCAGGAAGAAACGTCGCAGATTGAGTAGTCGCGCCGATGCGCTCCCCAAAAACTTGATCGCCCGCCTACCAGTGCAGGTACACAAACGGACGAAGTTTCGGAGGTCTACTCGCCCAGAAACTTGTGCGCGCAAGGTTCTGGACCGGAGATTGCAGAGAGCAGCAACAAAAACAGAAGGAGAGAAAACTGTTCTTTCGTATGGAGAGAGAGCCTTCTTATGCTCTGTTCTCTTGTAACAGCAAAAATGAAGAGACCAGTAACTGCCGCCATTACTGCCAGCGAGTCAGTGCGTTTCGATTTTCGAATAGATAAAGAAAAACGAGCCCGCACCCGACACGCCTGCGTACGTACGTACGTACGCACGGCGTGGCGAGGCGAGCGAGCGAGCGAGCGCGCGGTGTGTGTATTGGCTCTCTCCAATTCCACAAGGGGGTTACCACGTTCCACCTTTTAAAGTGGTGTAACTCCCATTCAATTCTCCATATGGGACTAAACAATTTTCTACCTAGCATTAGTTGTGGGCCTAGGAATTTCATTTGATTAATTGCTAAATTAAAATGGGCCAATCCCAATTAATCCAACAACATCCGCCCACGACAAGTAGGTGGCCGATGGCACGACAGGCCATGCGGCGAAGTGGGACGACGATGACCTGGTGGACGCCTAGTTGGTTGAGCCCTCAGAGGACAAGGTGGTGCACGCCCTAACTGGTTTGCTGCTCTCCGATGCATTAGGACCCAGCTAACCAACCTGGTAGGACATGGTGACTCCTACACCTGCTACTCGACTAGGTCACAACACACAAATGCACAGCGCCAACAGAAGGCTGAGCCACGTAGGGGATAGCCCTTAGGATGAACCGCACGTAGGCCCGTTCGAGTTAGTATATTTTTGTATTACGGTGCTATGTGTTGCCCAGATGTTAGGATATTAGCATTGTTAGTTGTTACTATAGTTTTTTTTCCTGATCTCTGCGTAAAGTTATCGCTCTACAACTCGCACGACATATACGGTATACCTATAGCCATATGCATGAAGTGCGAACACCTATCTGGTTCGTGCTATACAGATCGAGCTCCCCCCGCGTACGCGTCCGAGTAATAAACAAACATCCAGCGCTCGGTCGCAACCAAATCCTGTAAAAATACGCACGCAATAAATATATGCCTATACGGTACGCACACACGTACGCCACCATGGTGCGTACTACATATCATCATCATCATGCATGTATCGATGAGAATTAATTCAGGCACCGAAGCTGATGGGGTAGACTCTGTTGGTGCTGGGGTAGAAAAGGCCCTAGTGCTGCTCCACGCCGGACTCCTTGAGGTTCTCGTTGAACATGCCGAACACATACGTCTCAATCATGCTCGGCCGCCGAGGCGTGCCCTTCGACACATGGTGCACCAGGTTCTGGTCGAACGTCCTCCCGTACTCTACTAACGCCGCCCCGTCGCCGACGGCCACCCTGTCTCCGACTCCACGACTGCTATGTTCGGCCCCCGAGCTCCTCCATCGTCGTGTATGTTGGAACCAAACCTATCAGCTCCAATAATCTACTCGTCAGGAGAGAACACACATATTGCTCTCTCATGGGATGACACACGCACATAAGTAGGGAGGACAAGTCAACACAGAGACTTACTTTCGCGACAACACACGCCTTTTTTCTTCTCTTTGTTATTCATTTGCAACACCTCACTTTGCTTTATAGAGTACATGGCTTAAATAATTCTCACGTATGCACGGTTACACCATCTGTGCACACACCCACTAACTCCACTGATCAGACTACCTGTGATCCGGTTGCCGTCATGATCCCCACGACTCGGTGCACACAGTGCACTACCCACAAGACTCGGTCCAGGTGAGACCAACTCAGACGCTTATGACCACACACACCCTTGATCAAGTCATCTTCTTATGACTTTGAGTCCTTTTGACCATGGCTGCTCGAGGACGATGTCTTCGACCAAGCTACTTCGACCATGGCTTCTCGAATATGACTTGTCGACCACTTCACCAACCATGGCTTGTCGATCAACGATCACGGCTTCCCTTCGACCGCTTCAGTGACCACATAGGTCTTCGAGCACCGACCGTCGATCACTATGCAGTTACGACTACTGTAGCTATGACCATTGTAGCTATGACCACTGTAGCGCTCGGACTCACCACTGCTACAGTTTCGGACACACAGAGTACAAAGACTCCACAGTACTTGAACACATGAGTACTCGACTATGACTATAGTACTCGAACACACGAGTACAACTTATAACAAGATTAGTTCCAACAATTAACCCCTAATCTTGTTGTCATTCTTTGATGCATTCAACCGCACTGGCTTGCTGACCACACAACAACCTTCTCTTCTTGCAGCAGCATCCTCTCTTCTTGCTGCACGCAACATCCTCTTCTTCTTGCGGATGATGCCTTCCCAACACCGATATCCACCTTGTAGCAGCCTTACACCACTACTCATGACCCCCACGTGAGCGAGACAACATTGTCTACAGCTTCACCGCCAATCGATACCTCCCCCATGGGTGCCTTGCACGACTCATCGTGCCATTGTTGGTCTCGCACCAATTCCTCTTAGGAGCGGCATCACACCACTACCTTTTTTTATGATGGCCTCAGCCATCGCTGTTGGCCTCCATCTTGCCTAGTGTCTATTGCCATCTATGGCCTCCACCTCGTATGGAGTCTGCCATTGCACCACCTCTGACCTCCACTCATGGAATCTGCCATTGGTGCGCTCGTTATTGCTACACTATGGTGATCACATCGCCGCTATCGATGTGCACATCATGTGCGAATCTGGCACACTATGCTGGCCTTGCCATGGCTGTGCGGGCCATCGCCATCGTGCGCCTAAGCACACGGTGCTACAGCCGACTCGTCGGCAACACCTGTGCACCTCCACTCCATGCGCACCACTGCGCACGACATCACATTGATCAGCGAGTCATCGCCAGGCAGCTTCTCCTCGCACTTTGGTTTGATACCAATTGTTGGAACTGAATCCATCAGCTCCGATAATCTACTCACCAAGAGAGAATGAACACATTGCTCTCTCATGGGATGACACGCGCACACGAGTAGGGAGGGTGAACAAACACAAGAGAGACTTATTTTGCGGCAACACACGTATTTTTCTTCTCTCTGTTATTCACTCACAACGCCTCACTTTGCTATACAGAGTACATGTCTTAAATAAGTCTCACGCACACACTGTTACACCACCTGTGCACGTACCCACTAACTCCACTAGTTAGACTACCCGTGATCCGGTTTTGCCGTCACGATCCCCACGACTTGACTCACATAGCGCACTACCTGTAAGACTCGATCAAGCTGGTGCGTGCACCGGACGAAGTCTACGACCACGAGGAGGTCGAACAAAGCAACCACGACGTGCGTCGATGAAGTCTATGACCACAACGTGGTCGGACGAAGTTCACGACCATGAGGCGGTCGGACAGAGTCTACGACCATGGCCTGGTCAGACGGAGTCTACGACCAAAAGGTTGTCGAACAGAGTCGACGACCATGGCATGGTCAGACGAAGACCATGACCGCGAGGCGGTCGGACGGGAGTCTACGACTACGGCATGGTCGAACGGAGTCTACGACCATGAGGCAGTCGGACAAAGTCGACAACCACGGCGTAGTCGGACGAAGTCTATGACCGCGAGGTAGTTGGACAGAGTCAACGACCACGGTGTGGTCAGACGAAGGAGCACGGTGAACTTCCTGGTGAGGTGCGTGAAATATGTGAGGCTCACTAGGGTTACGGTCTGTGGCAGGGATTTCCTGGTGGGTTAAGGGAATTTTTTTCTTTGCCTCTCTTCTTGTTTTTTGTACTCAGCCGAGTACGCCGAGGCGTGAGGCCATCGTGCGATTTTTTTATACTCCGTAGAGTTGCTTGGGACGACTAAACTCCCGGCGCTTTATATCCCGCAGAGTACATCGAGGCGCGAGGCCATCGTGCAATTTTTTATACTCCGTAGAGTTGCCCTAGACGGATAAGTTCCCGACCTAATAGTATAGATGAATGTACCAATGTACTTGTACCTTATATAATTATTAAGGGATGGGATGGGAATTTCACATACTACCCCACTCATGTATATAAACCTCTAAGAGGGGTAGGGAGAGACATCGACCCCTTTTCTTACTCGTCGGCTCCCTTTAGCTACTCTCTATTTTACTATTTGATCTGTATCCACAACACACCTATTTTGAAAGACATGAGATCCTTAAAAGTTGTGATGTTGATCTTTCATCTATGTTACGAGTCTTGTTATCTGCCGGGGATATGCCCATATGTTCTATTCCTTCACTTGCCATGTGTGTTGCATGTGTTTTTTGGCCGTATGTCTGTTTGTTCTGGCATATCATTCATCGTGGATGAGCAACCAAGTAATCTTGCAGTGATGTTGGTCTACGTACATGCTAGGTAAGTTGGCTTGCCTGACCATGGTAAAATGCCATTATATAGGGTGGGATGAGATTTTGTGTTGGGTTGTACAGAACGGAAACGGTCGTTGATGGTTCTTGTGTAAGCACAAAGCAAGGTCACATCTGTTCTTTTATGCTTTTTTGTCTTTTGAATTATTCGAAAATGTAGATACACGTGTATCGTAATGCACTTGTACATTACAAACTAGTATAACTCAAAAAAAGAAGTATTACAACTAGGGTAACATGGTCTATTTCTTAATTTCCCTCAAATCTCTCTTCTTATGAATCTGGAGCTAATGTATAGCCAAACATTTTTCAGAGACAACTCTAAATTCTCTCTCTAACTCTAAATTCTCTCTCTATATATATATTAACTTGCTAGGTTGCATCAAACGATTTTCAGCTCACGATGCACTTGCATTTGACACGTTTTTGTTAAAAAGTGCGAATGATTATCGAAATCATGGAGTCACGATGCAAGACCATTCATCTGAATCTAATTGCTCGACTTCTCGCCCCCTGTCCTCCTAATAATTTTCCCCTGAGACTCCGCTTCCAAGCCCCAATTAATCAATTTGTTTGTAGTCTGTTTGTAGTTGGGATAACGGGACATGCATATCAGGTCGGCTCAATAGGGGAGGAGGAGAGATAGGGGTGGGATTTGGGTGGATAGATCTGAGCCGTGGATTTTGAATCAGACGGCGGTTTCCAGGTTTCCAACCCAAATCTGGGTTTCCACTATAATTTTCCCATAAATCCATACATCGGTTGACTATTTTACATATCTTGCTTAACCATCTATCGATCAGTGGCTGCAGAAAAAAAGGGCTTTCTTGGCGTTTTATGCAAAATCTCCTTTGTACTACAACGTACTGCATGCTTTACCCACCATAACTACCGATGAAGAAATATTAGGACTAGCTAGAACTGTCAACTTCCCTTTGTTCTAAACATTTTTTTGAACCCAGACATTAAACAAGTAATAATAACAAGTATTGATCGCCAAACTACGTACTAACACATACTGATTTCATTTTGATACGACTTCTCTTGAATGAGCTACTCCCTCGTCAAAACTTAGTGTCCTCCTAGAATAGAGTAAAGTCCATTACCGGTCCTTAAACTTTTTATGCTGTGTCATCTCGGTCCATAGACTTTTAAAGTGTATCATCCCGGTCCTTAAACTTTCAAAGTGTGGCAATTTCTTTTGAAAGTCTATGGACCGGGATGACACAGTATAAAAAGTTCACTGCTACAACTACATAGGATATTGCCACACTTTGAAAGTTTAAGGACCGGGATGACACACTTTGAAAGTCTATGGACCGGGATGACACAGCATAAAAAGTTTAAGGACCGGTAATGGACTTTACTCCCTAGAATATATGGATCAAACTATTTTAACTTTAAACAATAATATCTTTGTAAATGTTCAGATTGATCACACGAGAATGATACATAGTATATTTGTCTCCAAAAATAATTTTATTATACTACAATTTTATTAGATTTTAGAAATATATTGCAAGAGAAATTGTTGGTCAAAGTTATGTTTCGTAGACTCCAAACAACGCTTACTTGTGATTGGATGCAGCATAACCTAGCTTGCACATTGTTTTCCATACATGAATGGCAAGCAGGGATCCCTATCTCATCCGATAGGCTTGAAATTGGCTAAATTTCTAGTCTTTTCGCGGATAATCGATTTCATTTTAAGTTTTGGAGAGATTTCACTTTCTTTCTTTATCGGTTAGCAATTAATCATCATAGCCTGAACTAAATTTGTTGATGTAAAATTAATCAATTATTCAATTACAAAATTTGTGTTTTCTAGCATCTTGGTTCGGATGAGAAGTTGTAGTTGATGCAGCAGCAGAACCCATTTAATCTTGGACCGAATTTCTGCCCTGTTTGTTTCTGAATGCAAGGAGGAGCCGAGGAGGTGCCTCCGTTGGTAGATATAGTCATAGCTACATGCTAAATTAGGATACACGGCCATGAATACCGGGGTAATTTTGTGGCTAGCCAGGAGTCATCTGTCTGCCAAAGAAAGGGTAATAAGTACTACACAAGAAAGAAAGCCAACACAAGTTTGGACATTGGCAATGCCTAGATTGCACCGGCTCAGCCCACTTCTAATCCTGGGTATAGAAATTTACCACTCAAACTTATTTGGGCCTATGAGAATTCTCGTGCTCCTATTGGAACAAGGCCTCGATCGACGATGCGGCCCATGGATAGGCGGCGTATTTTATTTCGCACGTCGTCATCTCCTTACATAGAAAGAATCTAAATTTTAGACACATTCTCAATGAGATATGTCAATCATCGTTCTGTAGAAAACATGCATGCATCAGAAATTTAGAACTAGTTCTCTTTATTCATGATCTCCAGGAAGTTCATGCCTGCCTTCCATGGATGCATGCACGTTACATTTTAGGATGTGTATAGGTATCACTCGGATGTTTTCTTCCCAACAATCATCCAAATTTCGAACCATTGGATTAGAGATCCAATGGTCTCTTTTTTTGGAGTGGGGAGAATTTTTTTTGGAGGGGGGTGAATTTTTTTTTGGAGGGGGTGGGGAGAATTTGTGGTCCTTGGATCTCTAATCCAACGATCACAAATCTGGATGATAGTTAGAAAGAAAACATCCGGATGATGTTTATCAATACCCTACATTTTATTACTGCATGCAGCTTATTTAGATTGGAGATGCATGCACGTATATATGATATGAATGCAGCTATTCATCCCGTTCTTACATCTATAATCTATTAGAATCGGATCGCGTACGCCGGCGACTTGTCCGGGTTGAAGAGCCCAAAGTGCCTCTCGATCTCATCCCCCGTCTTCTGGTTCTCGTTGAACATGGCGAATATGAACGTCTCCAACGCCCCCGGCCTCTTCGGTGTGCCCCCGCCGACATGGTCGATCAGGCCCTGGTTGTACGTCCGCGCGTTATCCACCGTGGCCCCAAACCCGCCGGCCGACGGCCACCCGCTCCCCGACACGACAATCCTGACGTTCGGCGCCCCGGCCTTCTCACACGCGGCGACCGCCGCGTCGACCATCGCGTCGAAGAGGTTCATGTAGGTTAGCCCGTTGTCGTCCCTTACCGTCGTGCCCGGCTGGAAGGTGGCGTAGTTGAGCTTGATGTCCCGCGGGTTGTCTCTGTAGGCGATGTAGGGGTACACGTTGGCCAGGAGTGGCGCGCCAGTGCTAGCCAAGAACTGCGCGATGTCCGTCATGTAGGACTGCGCGAACACGCCCTTGGAGGGCGGGAAAGAGTTAGCGATCACGTCGAACTTCACCGCCGTGGACACCTTGATGCTTCCGAGGCCGACCGCGGCGAGGGCGCTGTTGAGGTTCCGCATGGCCGGGAGGATGCTCTGCGTGTCGCCGCCGCCTACCTCGTTGCCGACGGCGATGTACTTGATGTTCACGGCCGGGTAGTAGGGCCTGACGTTATTCTGGACCCAGGAGGCCGCGTTCGACTGGCTCGCGGCGAGTTCGCCGAGCTTGTCGTTCCCGACGTCGAGGATGAGGCCGATGCCCGAGTTGCGCAGGGCGTCGAGTGCCTGCTTGTCGGGGAAGTAGATGCGCATCCCATTGATGCCCTTGGACTTGTAGAGCTGCACGACGTCGCTCCGCGACGGGAGGTTATTGCCCAGGACGCCGTAGCAGACGCCGATGGATTGCACACCTGCGGATAAGACAGAGCCAAGAGTGGCACCCGTTAGCCATCAGAATACTACTACGTGCTGATCCATGTGACAATATATGTGAGTACGTATGAAAATCAAGTGCTACGTTTTGGGAACTAACATGCATAGCTTACAGCGATGTTTGTGAGTTTCCTGATGAAATACGGAAGGAATGAGCTACCAAATCTTACGTGTCTGAATTTAAAGGCATTCTTCAAAAAAAAATTAGTGTCATAATTGTATGTGATTATGCAGAAGCAGAATGACGAGGACCTAAACTAGTACTACTAGTAAATGCTAATTGCCTAATTAAATTATTCGTTCAAAATCAGGCAACAGTTTTGTGTTATCCATTATAAAAATTCCAACAATAAAATTGAAAACAGTAGTTCAGTACTTGTAGGAACAGAGGCAAACGTTCCAATGATCAGAGCAACTGCAAGCATGGAAGCAGCTTTTTGCCTAGCCATTGTTCTCTTTCGCTGCTATATGAACCCTTTCGCTGCTCTCGATCTATGTGTTGCTCTTGAATGCTATGTACCAATATGCAAGCGCACACCCCCTTTATATACACAGGTACGTGCATGCGTACAGCTAGCTAGCTATGCACGTTCCGTTACGTTGCACCAGCCTAACTCGTCATCGCCTTCCATTTCCACAGAAAAGTCCACGAATTGTGGAAACTTAACTCTTTTCCCGTTTACTTAAGCCGTGCATGTTCTAATTAACCTGCAAATGGAATAGACTTCTGCATATCCTGCATGGAAATTCCTCTCTCAGCAGTACACCGAATTGTCGAATACTAGTTTGTTTCTACAACCGGATATCCACTTCGCATTAATTTCTTGCGTATGTGTACGGGTACATATATACAGTTTATCTTGACTGGGGTGCAAACTGAATGGAACGGTGGCTTGTAACCTAGTGACTTTCAACATG
>JACBGG010000200.1:27500-55000 GCA_017311315.1 Dendrocalamus latiflorus
AAACCGGCGATTTGTCTGGATTGAACAGCCCAAACTTCTTCTCCGTGGGGTCCTTCTGCTTCAGGTTCTCGTTGAACATGGCGAATATGTACACCTCCATCGGTCCGGCTTCTTCGGCGTGCCCTTGCCAACATGGTTGATCAGGTTCTGGTTGTACGTCCGCGCGTTCTCCACGGTGGCCCCCTTCCCGTCGGCGGACGGCCACCCGCTCTCCGACACGACCACGTCCACGTTGGCCCCGTCGCTCACCTTCTCCACCGCGGCGCGGACCGCGTCGACCATCGCGTCGAAGAGGTTCTCGTAGGCCAGCCCGTTGGGGTCGTGCACCGTCGTCGAGCTCGGCTGGAAGAGCGCGTAGTTGAGGTCGATGTTCTGGGCGTCCTTGTAGGCGAAGTAGGGGTACACGTTGGCGAGGAGCGGCGCGTTGTTGCTCGCCAAGAACTGCACGATGGGCTTCATGACGGAGGGGTTCTTGAACACGCCGTTGGAGGGAGGCGAGGAGCTGTCGATCGTGTCCATCTTGATCGCCGTGGACACCTTGATGCTGCCGAGGCCGGCGGACTGGAGGGCGTCGTGGACGTTCTGCATGGCCGGGAGGATGCTCGGCGCGGCGTCTGTCCCAGTGAGCTCGTTTCCGACGGCGATGTAGTTGATCTTGACGGCTGGGTAGTAGGCCTGCACGTTGTTCTGGACCCAGGAATTCGCGTTCGAGGGGCTGGCGGCGAGTTCGCTGACGTCCTTTGCCTGGCCGACGTCGAGGATGAGGCCGATGCCCGAGTCGCGCAGGGCGTCGAGGGCTTGACGGTCTGCGAAGTAGATGAGCATGTTGCTGATTCCCCTGGATTTGTAGAGCTGCACGACGTCGCTGCGCGACGGGAGGTCGTTGCCGTTCACGCCGTAGCACACGCCGATGGATTGCACACCTGCACCATATATATACAAATGCACATGTTATTCAGTGAGCACTAACATACAGTACGCATTTGCGCACGGTCGGATACATGAAACGTATATGCTTCCTACGTCGAAGCTTAGGAACATACTCGTAGGAACGAGGCGAATGCTGCAATGAGCAATGCCGCTGCAAGCACGGGAGCGACGCCTGGCAGAGCCATTTTGTTCCGCGCCTCTGCGACTATCTTGCACTGGATGTGTGTACCAAAAGGCAACACCGCTAGCTTTATACTCGTTCCTGAGTAGAACTTTCAGCCAAATCGAACTGATGACCAGGCTCAAGGTTAACGGGAATTAAATAATTCATTAAAGAGCCATTTTGATATGTAATCGTAGTGCTTAGAGCATCTCCAACAGTTTGAGCTAGTTACTAGCTATAAGACAACTTCTCCAATAGTACTAACTTTCGCACATAGCTCATAACATAAATAGCCTCACATGACACTCTCACATAATCTTGGAATGTGTGTATGAGACTAGCTCTTGATCAAAAGATAGCTTTTCTCTCTTTTCTATTAAAATATGAAATAATATGCTTAGAGCTAGCTCATAAGTCACTATTGGAGCCGCTCTTAGACTAGTATTATAATAGCTTATACTATAACATATCCCGAGTACCTTCTGGTAAGAGAATCACTATTCATCTATCCGACCGGCTACTACTCGGAAGCTCTATGATCCTATGTAGGGATTTCCCCTGTGTCGATGCCTTGAATGGTTAAGGAGCAGAACACGTACGCTCCTACTCCCTCAACTGCTGGACAACAACCATCAATGGCTATTGTCAAGCTTATCTCACTATAGCAATTGCTTACACGTATGAACAAAAGGAATCGATAAGACGCATATTCAAGCAAACAACTAATCTATCTTGGACGTTATTTAAGCCTTAGCCAGGAAAACCAATGAACGAAAAAAAGAAAAAAAGAGAGAAGACAAAGGAGGACAACTAGAAGATTATTCCGCATTAGGATAAATAGCATTTTTCCTTATAATCTCTTATCAAAAGTAAGTTGCAATTTTAATATAGCAATAAAGATCATTCCATTTCCCTGATTCATCTTTTTATGGGGTTTAGATTTTCCTACTATTCGTAACATCGATAATTCAATTGTCCACAAAGTTCTACTGGTTATATACAGTTCTATTAGTCACAAAGACTAGACAAGTCGGTCAATTGACCAAAAACCATACCGATTTATGGACGCTTGCATTGCACGTTGCACCTATGAAAAAGGAGTAGACAAAATGAGATCTGACGCATTGCACATTTCGAGAGAAGTCGTCACCACATAGTCTCAGCTCTAACTGATTTACAATTTAAGCTTCTATCTATAATTTTTGATTTATAGCTAAAATTATACTATAATAACTATTAGTTTTTTAAAAAATAAAAAATAGCAAAAAAAATGTTATATTGTTACAAACAACACAAAGAAATAAGAGAAAAAAGAAAAGATAAAAATTTAAAAAACCTAAAAAATTAAAATGAACCGAAATAAAAATTAATGTATTCTATGTGACTTTTAGGTTAAATAAATCAAAAGATAAAATAAATTAGAAATTAAAACCATTTAGAGAGGCACCATAAACCAAGCCTCGCGCTTTCTTTTTTCCAAGCTTCGTCGCGGACGCGTGGATGCTGACCTTTATGGCGCTAAGTCAAAAAAGGCGCAAACTTCGAAGACCGTTCGAACCAAATTTTCCAATGCCAACCTTGAATTGTCACGACTATCTGTAACCGTGACACATGAAGCAATAAATGGATACATCATAAAGCGAGTCCTATACGGCTGTTCTTCTCGATCACACACGTGGACATGTAAATTTGAAATTCCAGGCTTGCCACAGTATACATGGTGAAATTAGTAAAAGAGGCTAATCAAAAGTTAACATGAGTTGTACTGAATTTTCAAGAATTGAGGGAATGGCCCTCGGTAAAGTCGAGTAACTATGGTACAAGTTATAGAACAGGTGAAAGAAAAATTAAAACACCGTGTTGTGCAGAAGAAATATCCTAGAGATACAAGATACGACAGCTACGAAAGCACAGAATAAGTTCATATGGCAGAAATCCACACTTATGGAATCATAGCAGATAGTTAAATTCATGATGATGGGATCAAGAGAAGAAGTCTAACAAAAGATTTGCCTCTCTAATTGGTCATCAATCTCTTAACTGCACTTCACGGAATAAGTAATAAAATAGCCGCTTGAATGATGCCCAGGGCCCCAGGCTGTACACACAACTTTCTTCTGATTTTCCATTTGTACTTTGTTTTGGTACCTAATGGGGAGAGAATTTCTTAAGAGAACCAATTTCCAGCGGCCTTCGTTTGACACCTTCAAAGAGCTCGCTTCTCATGGTACTGCAGATCTCTTCTGCCACAGCGGCATTTCAACTTTCAAATAGGAATTTCTCAGCTTCTGCCTTATCTGCCAAGATAAAGGACTGCCCGCTCGTTTCGACTCCAGCTTCTGACTTATTTTTCACTATTCATAAATTTCATTTTTTTTGAACTTTTAGTTTTTTTGAACTTTTTTGCCGGTTCTTTTTTCTCGTATTCGTTTGCGTTGTCCGTGATGAGCTAGCATATTTTTTCTATTTTTAAATTTAATTACGCCAAATAAGCCACCTTCAGCTACAGTAAAATTTCAGTCGCTACAGTGTAATTTCAGCCATAAGCCATAGCTTTTCAGCTCAACGGAGCAGGGCCTCAAATATGGCAACAGAACTGAGTGAATGGTGTCTTTTAATTTTTTTCCAAGTATTCAACACTCCTTCACTCCAATAGCTATAAAGCTATAAAAATTAAAATGAGAAATCAACACCAAACAAGCAAAATAAACATCTAAAATTTGGAGAAAAAATGAGGAAAATCGAAAGTACACTTATAATAACTGTGGTACTTCCAAAAATTGGAAGTATCTTTATTATAACTACGATACTTCCTTTCCTCGATAAACAATGAAATCAGCGCAAGTTCAAAAACTAGAATTGATGGAACTTTGGATCCATAGATCCAAATTACATAAAATTTTACAGAGATCTTCTTTAGGGTATTGTGAACCTATTCCAATAAACGATCATAAAAATTATTGGCAAAGTTGAGACATTTTTTAGTTTGTTGGAAGGTTGTACCAAAACCAAGTCAAAACCAAAGTCGGTGAATACAACTTGCTCGTATGATGATGATGACCAAGAAGGGTCTAGATGTATTTTCACATGTCACAACAAGTTAGATTACTATAGAAACCAAGCCAAAAACCCTCGGATCAAGAAATGTATCAAAGAGGTAAAGTCAAGTAAAACCGAGTTTTCTCATGAATCTTACTATCAAAGTGCCTGATGGGTAGAGATATATAAGGATTATCTCCATCTCTTACACATCCTTGGCATAGCAAGATCACGAGAAGGAAAGAAGAGAGATCAAAACCAATCAGAAGTTAAGCACATCAATCAAAATAAGGACTCAAGAGTTGTATAAAGATTGATGTATTACTTACTTAAGAAGGTAGGTTTTATAGGCACTCCACCTTGAAAGGCAAAGAACACCCAAGATACTCACTCTCAAACCCTAACCCTAAACATAGAGAAGAGAGCACAAGAGATGGATTGGATGGTTAACCTTACATGTCTAAGCAATTAGCCACCTATTTACCTTAGTGGATACTATCTACTATTATAATAGGGAAAACACATTAACTCCACACACACACGGGTTTTACTCACATAAGTTCATTTATACATGTTTTTCAAAGCGCATAAGTGTGCATCCGCTAAATCCTAAGTCTTGATCTGCCTTGATTAAATCAGCTCCACCTTGACCTAACCTACTCTCCAACGCATTGCGCATGCACCGCGGTTTTGATCCAAGATAATTTCCAGAATTTTGGTCAAACTACCAAAATTTTCTTCATTGACCCGGACATCACCAACCATTGCAATCAATCGCCATGCTTACCACGTGCAGGTGCACCACTAGTTTGCCACGTGTCGCCAAGTCTCTTCTGTCCTGGTTCCACCGAACCACGGCTCACTTGCCCCGTGCAAGCCACATAGCGCCATTCCGCTGTTCGAACTTGCCTTCAACATTTCTTTTTTTTCTCGTGTCACGCTTGAGCTCATCGTCTCACCCGGCATCCTCAATCGTTCTGGACCTCAACTCCTCTATGAATCTAGCCCCGATCATCACCATTAACCACAGTTGACTCCAAACGACCTTGCACATCCGAAGATCCGAAAACAAAGAAATCGTTTTCATACACAAGTTTTCACAACTTGACCTACATTAGTCAAGACATGCATCATGGAATCTTAATCCATTGATCTAGGTCATCTCAATTCAATCCATGACTCAATCCCAAAACCCTGTTTTTCTGGAAAAATCGGTAGAACCACACCTACAATGCCGGTACTATCGCACTGGGGTACTACCATTCTCAAAACGGACCTACCGCACCTTGTAAACCCACACTGGACCTCTTTGGAAAAAACGTACCACCGCATAATCGGAACTACCGTCTTGCGGTACTACCACTCTATGGTACTACCGCTCTACAGTACTATCACGTAAACACCTGTGGTATTTCTGATTTTTCTAATAATTCCATAAAATAGTTCAAATCAAATGCAATCTTTGCAAAACCACTTTACCACTCCACAAAACTTACAATAGTTCATCACAACAGTATCTTGGACATTCTCATCCTTCACAGGAACTCACCGTTGATCCAATACCCCCACCCTTCCTTCACAATAACTCCATGAGAAGAAGCCATCTCCAGGATCTCTGATTCGTAGCAGATCCCCTTCCCAAATTTGATGTCGATGCCAGCTTCCTTCAGAGTTGCTGGAGCTAATTTGTTCTTGATGATCTGCACTAATATACCGATCCCAGTAGCCTGAAAAGGCAGAATTTGTTATTATTAGAGTAAGTATCACATGCACCTGATGGTCTGCTATGCACAAGTTATGAGTGCTGCACACCTTTAGTAGAAATTATAACCTTTACAAGCATAATCCGGCTAGCAGTCCACTCGAACCCGGCGCCTTCGTGTCTGCAGCGGGTGGGAGACACAATACAACACAATACGAGGTCTTCGAAGCAAAACATCTCGGCCTACCGCCAGCCCGATCTAGGCTGTGTATTTTTTATCAGTCGGTTCACATCGGGGAGCCCAATTAGGATTGCCCAAGTTTTAACAGACATACGAGGAGATGAGAGGGATTCTTTCTTTCTTTCTTTTGGGCCGTTGAATGATGCACGTTTGAAGCAGCGGTAACGATCCATCTTCGTCTAACACGAATTCACAAGGGATCGATAAGTGGTCTACCAAGCAAACAGGCGGAAAATCATCGAACTTGAAGCTTACAACATCGACACAGATTTCTAGTTGTCGACGTTCGTGATGGGCCCCTCGAACCAGAACCGAGCATGGAACAGCCACGCGGCGACGCTGAGCAGCAGAACGCCCCCGACGGCGACCGGCGTGTAGTTGAAGTTGTCCTTCGCGACCGGGTACGCCACCGGCAGCGAGAAGAGCACCGTGACGGTCGCCACCCAGAGTACGGCTGCCCAGCCGACGACAATCCCGTACCGGCCGAGGTGGAACGGGCCCGGAACGAACGATTTGCGTGCTGTCGTCACACGGAAGAAGATGGGCAGCGCGTAGGCGATGTACAACCCTAGAGTCGCGATGGACACCATTGCTTGGAACGCCACCTGGCTCCCCAGCGACTAGCAATGCAAGAAGCACGGAAAGATGTGACGACTCATCACGGCATGATACATGTTGCCGCTAGCTGGTTAGGGTTATGTATCAGAGGAACAACACATGCACGTACCGTAAGGGCCATTACGAAGGCCACGACCACAGAGAGCCAGACGACGTTCAAGGGAACCTCGTGCTTGTTCACCCGGTACCATACACGCGAAAACGGCATCGCCCCGTCCCTTGAGAAGGCATACCCCATCCTGTAGTACAGTACCAGGCACATGATGGTTTATCTTAATTATCAAATCAGAGAAAAAAATTAAATGATGTATGTGACTTGATTCCTTGATAAATTGTTGAGACCTTGAATTGCTGGTGACGCACGCGACCCCGCAGAGGAAGATGGCAACCGCGAAGAGTCCCAAGCAGACGAGCCCTCCAACCCCGCTGCCGTATCTCTGATGGAAGGTGGTGTACAGAGCTTGAGCAATGGCGTATCCGCCGGCGTCGTTGCCAGGGCTCAGGAGGTACGGTATGTCCGTCACTACTGATGTCAGGGCCACTAGGTAAATCCATCCGAATATGGTCGAAAGAGCAACGGCAGTGATGATCCCAATTGGGCCACTCCGATCTGCGTTCTTTGTTTCTTCAGTCTGCATAGTGCATTGCAAGGACGTCAGATTAATTCTATTGTCGATATTTACACGAACTAGCGAAATTTTCTATGTAATTGCGTTGTTAGATATTACAGTATATTATATTTGTTATATAACTCTATTACCTTTCAAAAATACACTATTATATGTTATATAATTGTAATAGTTCAGATATCTATATATATATGATTAATTTGTAACGTTATTATCTGGGTCCACAAAATAAGCAGTATAGATATTATCTTTTTCTCTTGATTAATGAGAGAATTTATTATTTATATATGATTAATATGCACCGTTATAATCTGATTTTACTAAAATAAGTGAAGTAGATTTTCTCTTTTTCTCTGTATTAATGAGAGAATTTTTAGGAACTTTACTTTTATCTTATTTAAGAATTATTATAGAATTTTCTAGACATTCGAAGAAAAGAAAGTACATTGAATATCACCGGTTGTTTATAGATATATATAGATATTAGTTATTTCCAATTGCAAGGATGATCCATGAAGATGCATGTGTTGTGTAAATTGTATCCGTCATGCAAATATCAGTTACTAACACACAAATGTGAGAACATGAGCACCAGATTAATTTACCATGTGAGCAGACGTATCATAGCCGGCCAGAGCGTACTGGCTCGTCAACAACCCCACAGCTAGAATATAAGGCTTGCTGTGGATCCCCATACCATTGTCTGTGTTGAAGTGGGTAAAGATGAACTCGACGCTGGCCCTTTCCTTGGCAACGGTCGGAATCAAGATCACCAGCACAAAGACACCTACCATTGTTTAGACAGGACAAGTTAAAGAACAATCAAGTGATGAACGTATGGACTACGTAGTATGGATCGATCAATACTACGATTTGCAGATGTTCAAAGAACAAAATAATGAAACCACACCTGCAGCATTCCAGAAAGCCCCAAATTGGCCAAACCAGGACAGCCACTGGATAGGTAGGCTGTTGATTAGCCCATGCAGGATCAGGATGGAACCATGGATGGCCAAGACGACGTACTTGGATGCTGTGTAGCCACCGCCATTGGCTCCTCCCGTGCTAAGCAAGATGATCACTTGGATAAGCTGCGCCAACGAGAAGTCTACGCTCGTGGTAGTAGCCCACTAGGACAGTTCAAACAAGAGACTGGAGTGTCAGGAATGTGCCACATAGTTTACTGCATTTTTTTAAGCGTTAGTTCACTGCATCATCCATCAGTACATGTGCCACGGACAATATGAGTTCTGAACACGTCATTATTTTACAGTACAAAAAAATCTGAATTCCACAAGTTGACAGCTAGCCGCCATGCAGACTGCCAGAGGACAGTCCAAGTTGACTGCAAGCTAGTAAAGATTGATATTAAAAGATGAGTATTGCTATACAACATTCGATCTGGGACAATATTTAATAGCTATATTACTTCTAATTATTATCTCCAAGCACTATATTTAATGCATACATGAACTGTATATTTATTAGGGATATAAAAAAACAACATACTAATTTTAAATTAGAATATAAAATAAATCATATATTTATAGATAAAATCATTAAAAATATATTCTATAAACTTGGAGTCCTATAAACTTAGAGGAACCGAGTACTAGCATATTTGAAGCGGCAGCCGAATTGCCCATACCCACGGAGGAGCCAAAGAAGTTCGAGCGTACCTGTCCCACGATGTTGAACCTGAAAAAAAGAACATAAGAGATGAACTTAACCCACAAGACGATTGGAAAACATGTCCTTTGCTTCATGAAAGTACGTGCAGAAAGTACGTGTTTTATGTATTATTTTCTTACAAAAGATAATGGTCGCGTTTGGAGAGACTGTTGAGCAAACTACCAAAATGACAAATCATAAACAGTCCATACCGATCAATGATATTCAGAAAATTCCAAACAGAGCAACACGTCCAAATCACTGATCTGATGGCATGAAACTAGGCATGAACGCTAATAGCTAGCCAAGAGAGATTATGGGTACAAGTACATACCAGCCAGTGACCCAGGAAGCAAGGGAAGCCCATTTTTTGCCGGCCAATTTGGCGCTCCAGTAGTAGAGTCCGCCGGAGGTCGGGTACGCCGAGCAGATCTCGGCCATGGACAAGGCGACGCAGCCGTTGAACGCCGCCACCACCAGCCACCCGAGCGTCATGGACGCCGTCCCGCCGTACCGCAGACCCGTGTTGTACGTCGACGTCACGCCCGCCAGCACGGAGATGATGGAGAACGAGAAGGCAAAGTTCGACAGAACACTGCAGCGCAAAAAAAAAAAAAAACACGCGTCAAATGCTCAAGAGAGTGAAAGGAACAAAGAAAGAGACTGCATGCAAATTAAGGCTAGCTGATGATGAAACCAAAGTACGTACGAGAGCCCGCGCTTGAGCTCCTGCTTGTAGCCCAGCTGGTGCAGCCGGACTTGGTCTGAATCGGCCGGATCGCCGGTCACGGCCTCCACGACGGAGCGAGACACGGCCATCGCGCGGTACGTCTCCACGTTACCTCCTCCTCTAGACCTCTACCTTGGCTGCAGGTTACTACTACCTTCCTCCTCTCCGGTTTACAGGTTACAGGGTCAGTGGCGCTTAGTACTGGTAAGCTTCTTATTAAAAGTAGTCCTTGATGCACCAGGAGTCAAGGGAGTGAGTGGAAACTACACACGGTTGCACCAGTCCGGCATGTGCAGTACTCAGGATTCCCTTTCGTGTGATTCGGCATTTTTGACTCGAGGGAATATGTTGTATTATTGCAATTGACATGTAGCGTAGCCATGTTACGTACACTGATGCAACACATCAATTCCAAGCGTTTTTGCTTAAAATAAGGAAGATGTAACATCAACCAACAGCGAACTGATCGCGCGAAGACTTATTCTTGGGTGTAACAGAGTCTTATGGCTCTGATTCGCACGGTGGTTGAGGAGAGATACGTTTTCAGTTGACCAGATATTTCCTCTTCGCTGTACAGTATACTACTACTTTACTACCAAATTGCATTTCTCTTAAACTAAGCACAGTACTTTGTATAATTTCCCTTCAGGAAACCGACTCATGTGATAATGTCTAAAATTATATTGAATGAATCATTACTATTTTGGAGTGTGTAAATTTAAATTTGCAATTTTGTTGAATTTTCTAGGCTGCCTGCAAAATAGACGGTCTAACCGGCCAAAGGTGGCGGTCAGACCACCCCCTGGCGGTTTGATTAGCCACCATCAGCAGTCAGACCGGCCAGAGCTAGCTTTCTGACTGGCTGTGCTGTTGTGGTTTCAACTGGTTTTGGAATTTGGGAATTTTGGTTATGGGGTAAGTTGGATTGACCTAGGTCAATGCATATGAGTTGCACGATGCATGTTATAGTTAACGTGGCTCAAGTTGCGAAGAACTTGTGCCCAAAAATAATTTCCTTGTCTTTGGATATGTAAGGTAGCTTAAAATCAGCCATGGTCAATGGTAGATATCAAGGCTATACTCATGAAAGAACCGAGGTGTAATATCCCAAAATTTTGAAATTTGAAAATGTGAAGCTTTTGAATTATTTTGCAATATATTTTTATTTGAATTTGGAGTTTATGATGTTTTTCTGAGAAATTTGGTGAAGGTTCCAAAAAGTTAAAAGGATCAAGAAGAAGCAAACATTGCATCTAAATAATTGAACCGGAAATCCCAAAATTCTGAATTTTAAAACAATGGAAAACTCAAAAATCAATGAATCCTAATGAAAATATATAATTTAAATTACAAATCCAGAAATTCAAAACCCTACTTGAGCCTTTCTTTTCCCTTTTTCCTTCCTTTTCTTTCTCCCCTCACTTCCATGTGGGCCCCACCAAACTTTCTCTTTCCATCCCCTCTCTCCTTTCCCCTCCCTGCCGTTGGGCCCAGCCTCCCGAGCGCCCCTCCTTTCCTCCCCCTCGCCCGCACTCTCTCTCTTCCTTCTTCCTCCTCCCTTCTGTTTTCTCTGCCGTGCGCAGCTTCCCTCCGCCCCGTGGCGGTCATGCACTGCGCCGCCCACCGATTCCTCCTCGCCGCCCCCGGTCTTCCCCGCGCCGCCCACCATTTCTCTATTCCCCCCGTGACCATAAGTCCCTCCGCGCCACACCTTTTCCCTCATTTCAGACTGAGCGTGCCCACACCGTGAGTCCACCACTGCCGCCTCCTTGCCGTTCCTGGCCGTCCGGCAACGCCCCGCCACTCCGAGCGCATCCAGGCGTGCCTCAAGGAGCCTCCTACCTCCTTCCCCACTTAATCGAACTCCCGTGTATCCGGCTCGTCGCACGGTCCATTTCCCTCACCGCCGGCCGCCGCCGCCATTCCCCCTGCCGCTCCCTCCTCGGCGAGACTCCCTGCGATTCATCGTCATTGGAGCAACTCCCCACCGCCACAAACCTCCTCCAACGGTCGCCGGTGCTCCTCCTCCACCCAAGCTTGCCGGCACCGTGCTCCTGCCCGCGCTGCCGCCGGCTCCCGGTGCCAGCCCACCTCGAGTCCTCTCCGGCCTTGCCAATGCCTCCGGTGAGTCCCTCGTGCCCCTCTCCTGCTCATGCCCCCTCTATTTCTTTCCCTCCTCCCTCCGGCCGCCGTCGCCGTTGACGACCTCCCTACGCCCGTCGCTCCTCGCTGCCGCTGGCCCGCCTTGACGCCTTTCTGCCGGACTCGACGCCTCCTCGGGCTCCCATGGTCTCTTGGGGACCCATTTTGGCCATCGCCGGCATCTCCCCGGCCGCCCCCCGCCGGCGTCGCCGCCGAGTCCATGCGCCGGCCAATTCCTCTGTTTAAGCCGCAGCCACTCCTCGCCTCATCCATTTTTCTCCCTCCGTTTCAGTCAGCCCAGGCCATCGGCCCACTTGGCTAGCAGAGCACGCCTAACACACAAGAACTGTGAGGTCTTGAGTTCGATTCCAGTTGGTAGCACTTTTTCCCCCAAATTTTTATTTTGTTACTTTTAGCTCATCTTAATAAATAAAAATCAGTGAAAATTTGGGAATAATGTAGAGAAGCTGATAAAATTTAATTAGAAGGTAAACAAGACTATTTAAGATTTTAAATTTGGAATTAATCCATGAAAACCAATGAATTTTACTAGAATGTGAATAGAGTTATTTAGGATTTAACATTTAGTTAAATACCACAAAAGAAAAGGTAATGAACCTTTATTATCTGTATTAAATCCTAATGGTAGGTTTTGCTAATTAGCAAGGGTTGAAATATAACCTTGCTAGGTAAGAAAATTTTAATTAAAGCAAATAATAAATATTAAAAATGTAAACCCTATCATTAGCATATTGCCGCCCATGCAATCTTAAATAGTGGCTTTAATTTAATAATGATAACAAATACCATCATGCATGGCAGGCTCGAGTTATAAGGGGATAGAATATCAGTAGCAGTAGTACTTTAGAGATCACTCAAATTAAAAGGGCATAATAATATATGCTAAAATATAATAGCCCTAAGTCATCAAGTATCAAAAATAATCTCACAGGCATGTAAATACTCTAAAATAAACATTTAAACAATAACGTGGGTAATTAGGGTCGCATAAAATACTGCATCCCAAGCTCTGCCCCGATAGCCGAGTTTAAACTAGAATTAGAAGTGAAGCTAAGCCTAATAGCAGCTAAAGTATGAGCAAGCTAACAATAGTGCCATTAATTAAATCTTAACACTAGCTTTAGTACATAATAGTATTGAGCATAATTGTATATATAACAAGTTAGGACGCATAGGAGTGGATCCTAATTCAACTTAAATTTAGCCTAGCTAAGAATGAAGATACATAAAATATGATAATGGGATTATTAGGGATTTAAATTTTAATTAATTACCATATATGAATAAATATTGAGCCTTTGCTATTTATCTTAATCTAATTAGTAAGTAAAGGCCTATATCAGAGATTATTCTAAAACTTAATAAAGATATCCAAGTGTTATAATACCTTTGACTAAAAGGTTTATAGAATAAGTACAGATCTCATCCATCAGTCCAGTTTGCCTTTACCATAACTTGAGTTGCAAGGAATGCATACCCTAAAGATAAAATTTGTACACTAAACTCCTGCATCAGTCTATCGGTCTAACCTGACTCACGGAGCTTCCTTGATAAATACAAAAATGATAAAAAAAAATTATTGATAAAAAGGTCAAGCCTCGCTTCTCCCCAATCGGCCATGTATGGCCACCTTCCTTTCCCAAAAGCAGATAATTCCTGTAGGTACATCTTCACTTTTGATCCCTCGTATTTCTAAAATTTTCCCTCACGGTAAAGCATTCAGACAACTCGTCCTCCTGCTCAAACCCAGCTACCGCTGTGCTTACAACACATCAACCTAAATCATCCTCTATTCTTCAACCATAATAAATGCATAATTTAAAGTAAATCGGGTATTTAAAGTGATTGGATTTATTTGGATCTTTTGAGTTATTTGCTTTTATTTGGATTCAGTCGTTTGTCACGTAATTAGAAACTGGAGTCCAGAAGATTTCACGGATCAAGCGTGGTCAGAGCAAAGTGAAGATAAAGAATAGAAGCTCAAGAGAAAGCATCGTATGAGCTCAAGACCGCGGCAAACCGCGCCAGGCGAGTCAATACTTTGATCATGTTGAACCTACATTTTTGCAAATTACTTTGGTTTAAATTATCAAATTGCATGCTATTATTTTATATGCAAATACATGTTAATTTAAGATTTTAGTTATATGCCCATTGTTTGCTTGATTAATATTACACCTCCTTTGGAATGCTTGAATATGTGAACCTTGTCGCCTTAGCAAAATTATAATGATAACTTTTCAAAAGTAAGTCCGTAATTATATGCCATGCTTAGTTTTGCTTAGATACTCATGGGCGCGGGAGCGCCCAAGCATCACTTTTAATCCTGAGAAAAATTGGTTGGGCAGTCATGGTGGGAATGACTGGTATATTTTGACATGATTATTTTATGCTCCCAAAAATTCCAATTTGCTTAAATATCTGGGCGGATTGGTTCGAGGGTATGAGTGTGGTGCAGTGGATGCACAAAGTGGTTGTGGTAGGCTGCCCAGATACCACTAAGGACTGAATCTTGTCATGACCTCCTGTGTAAAACAGTACAACCACAAGTCTGTAAAGTACAACTTGGCTAAGTAAACTTATCGAACTCCGGACTCATCTCACTGGTAGTGGATTGATGGGGCTACGCTATGGCAAGGGGGCCTGAAGGGACACCAGTGGTGGGTGAAGTTTCCCAGCTGTCCTAACGTTGCGGGAAGTAGAAGCCCGAGCTGCGTTAGTGGCTGTGGGAAACATCCCGCGCATAGATGGGACCCACCGCAAGTGGGCGGCTACCCATAAGGTGAGATGAGAGAAGGAACTAGATACTTTGAAAAGTCACTGTGATGGTCTGCTCAACCACATGTCTAAGGCATCATGTGGGGCAACGAGTTGATTGTCTCTTGTGGTGAAAGTGTACAAACTCTGCAGAGTCAAAACTATTCGAATAGCCGTGCCCACGGTCAAGGGCGGACATGGGAACTTAACCAGATATAGTTCTATTTAAAAATGTTTGGAAAATGGGAATGAAAAAGTGGAAGGGCAGAGGAAAGCCCTGATTTGAGTTGTCCTGGGTGTCGTCCCAGTGGTAAGTTAAGCGGCTATAACGCTGAAAAATGTTATACGACGTGATGCCGTATGTATGGAGAAATTATGGTGATATTAGGCATATGGTGTGATGCCATATGTATGGAAAATCATGTTAATATTCTTTGAACATTATGTTTTGTTCCAAAGCTGCTAGGTCTCAGGAAATTTTATGTATTGTATTTCAATTAGTGGCATTTCTATTCTTATAAAATAAAATATGGGAAGAATAAATGGAGTCATAAGAAAAGAAGATGGCTATTTATGGTAATTGCATAAAGAAGTTGGTGGATTCATGTGATCATAATAGGGATATATAATGTTAGTGTGGATTCTGGGAGAAATAAATTGGTGGAGTCAAAAATGAATATATATATATATATATATATATATATATATATATATATATATATATATATATATATATATATATATATATATAGGTCATATAGATGATTTAAATGATTGTTGGAGAATTAGGGAGTGAAAAGGTAGTTGCTAGATTAATTCCTGGGAGTGGTTGGCGATAATGGGATTAATAGGCTTTGATCAGATACTGGATGGATGAATTGGGTTTTTAAGAATTTGGAGGTAAGGTAATAATGCTTGGAGTATAAACTTGGTCAATGATATTCTTGGTGGATGGATACTAGTGAATTAGTAGAGATAAATAATGGAAGATGAGGTTGAATATTGGAAAAGCAAATTATGGTTGTGGATCAATAATAAAAGGTGGATTTAGAATACAAAAGATATTGGTGGATTAAATAAGTGATATTAGATAAATAATGTCACTAGCTGCTTGGAGTTTTGGCAGTAATTGCTCGGTGGATTATATAGATTATGATACCCGCTGTTTGAGGATTAGGCATCATTTGATTGGTGGATTGAATAATTGATGATATTCGCTGTTTGGAGTTCTAGACAGCAAACCATATAGAGAGTGTATGATTGGTGGATTAATTAAATGATGTCGCTCTCAGTTTAAGTATTAGACAGTAATCAATATAGAAGGAATCAGGTCGGTGGATTACTTAAATGATGGCACTCGCTGTTTGGAGTCTTAGACAGCAATCAGTAAGGGAAGTGTGTCTTTGGTGGATTAAGTCAATTATGGCAATCGCCGTGTGGAGTTTAGGTAGGAATAATAACACTATGGTGTGATAACAATAATGCTACTAAAAGCGATTTTTGGCAAATAAAATAACCCAAGCCTCTCCTTTGTTAAGCCATGCATACTATTTATTTGCATTCTGTGTATTGGCTCGCGGAGCACGGGGTTGGAGTGCTCACACTCGCTTTTGCGATAAAATTCAGAATCAGGAATCAAATCACCTCGCCGCAGCAACAAGATTGGACAAGCTGGCAGAGAAGATGGAGATGTCAAGGGCTAGGTCACGAACCTCCAGTTGGCTGCCTGTGGGCATGTCCTGAAGGTCCCATCTGTGTGCTTCGTTCTTCCGCTGCTGCAATTTATTGATTTCGGCCTAATCGACCCATGAGTAAGTTTACTATTATATTTAAGCTTCCGTATGATATGTACTTTTGATATTCAGAACTGTAATCTGTGAGCACTATCTACTGATCCAGGGAATAGTGCGGTGGAATCATAGAAGATTCCGGATTGAAAAATCTGGGTCCGACACGAGGCCTAGAACGATCAATAATGTCATGTGAAATGGCTAAGCTCAAGCATGGCAAGAGAAAAATAGAAAATATTGAAGGGAAATTCGAGCGATGAGTTGCACCATATGGCTTGGTCATTCCAAGTGAGGCGTGGTCCGGTGGAATCAGAATGAGAGAGACTTACCGATGCGTGGCAAGCCAGTGGTTTATCTACACGCGGTAAGCATGGTGATTGCTTGCAATGAAAGGTAAAGACCAGGTCAAGAAAGGGTATTTTGGTAAGTTGATCAAAATACTAGAAGTTACTTTGGATCAAAACCACAACGCTTGAGAGGGTGGTTTAGGTCAAGGAGAAACTGAGAAAATCAAGTTGCATCAAGGCTAACGACTTAGTGAGTTCAAACTTATTTGCTTTAAAAAGTGTGCATAAGTGTAATGTGTGAGTAAAACCCATGTTGTGTGGAGTTAGCGAGTTTTTCCTATTTGTGCTAAGTGGATAGTATCCACTAGGGTTAGATGGATACTAGTTGTCTATCTATGTAACGGGTTGGGATGTATACTTACTAGTAAATCATGCAGCTATCTAACTTTGCTCATGGAAGCTAAGTGTTCTAGGGTGAACGTTTGAGATGTGTAAGTATTGTGGTATGCTCTCTTGTCCTCTAGGTGGAGTGGCTATAAAATCTTCATCCTCAACTAGCAGTATATCAATTTTGTTCATCTCCCATAGACCACTCTTGTTTTGGTTGATTTGTTCTTAATTTGGCTGGTTTTGATTTTCTCTTCCCTTTCTTGATCTTACTAAATACCAAAGATGAGTTAGTGATAGTGATGTTCCACGAAAATCAATCCATATCCATCTTAGACATTAGGTTTGGCAAGTTTTTAAAATTGCCCTTTTTTGTTGGATTTGACCCTTTTGAGTGATTTCTTGATTCAATCATTTTTGCCTCGATTCTTTTGATGTTTTTTTGCTTTCTGTGACATGTGAAAATACATCTAGAGTCATCTTGACCATCATCCACCCACGATCAAGTAATATTCGTTGTTTTCTGTTTTTGCCTAGTTTTAATGCAACCTTCTTTCAAATTAAAAAAATCATAACTTCAACAACGATTTTCTTGATCATGGGTTGGAATAGGTTCATGACACCATAGAAAAGGTGTATATCAAGTTTCATATCATTTGGATCTATGGATAAAAAATTCCTTGGATTTTTGGTTTTAAAATAATGTTGTTTTTACTATTCCTGTGCCAAAATTACTATATTGGTCTGACTAGGTACTATTCATCCAGTCTAACCTCTGAGCACGTTGAGGGTTGTTTGCTCCATTTCGTTTGGATTTTTCATATAGTGATTGGTCTCTGATCTTTATAGTTTTTCATAGCTATTGGAGTGAAGATCGACGAATACTTGTAGGAAACATTTGAAGACACCGTTGACCCCTCTGTTGCCAGTCCTACAGTAGTAGCCATGTTACATACAGTGGTGCAACACATCAATACCAAGCGTTTTTTTTCTCAAAATAAGGAAGAAGTAACATCAAGCAACACCTAACAAACTGTGTGAAGAATTATTCTTGGGTGTAATAGAGTCTTATGGCTCTGATTCGCATAGTGGCTAAGGGAGAGATACATTTTTAGTTGACCAGATATTTCCTTTTTGTTATATAGTATACTGCTACTTTACTACCAAATTGCAGATTCTGCTAAAACTAAGCACAATACTTTGTATAATTTCCCTTCAAGAAACTGACTCATGTGAGAAGGTCTAAAATTATGTTGTAATGAATCATTGCCATTTTGAAGAGTGTAAATTTAAATTTGCAATTTTGTCGGATTTTCTGGACTGTCTGTAGACTAGGTGTCTGATTGGCCACCGTTGGCAACCAAACGAGTTGAGGCTGGCTGTCTGACCGGCTGTGCTATTCTCGTTTCAGCTGGTTTTTGGAATTTCGGAATTTTGGTTATGGGGTGAGTTGGGTTGACCTAGGTCAGTGCATATAAGTTGCATGATGCATGTTATAGCTAATGTGGGTTAAGTTGTAAAGAACTTATACCCAGAAATAATTTCTTAGTCTTTGGATGTATAGGGTGACTTGATGTCAACCATAGTTAATGGAGGAGATGCCGCTCTATCGTTGACACCCTGGCCAATGAGTCGTCGGCCTCATAGAGAAACGTTGTTGCTCTCCCGTGCTCTCCCCTCCCTCTTTCATCCATGTCGTGCCATCCTTTGGCATCCCCGGGGTCGTCGCCCCAACCTACCGCCAGCCAAATCCGTCCATTGCAACGGTGGATCTCATCACGGGCCACCAGGTGCGAGAGGGTGGCTGATTGTGAGCATGGCTAGTGCTACCATGAACTCACTTGGGTATGTTCTACTCCCTCTAGTCCCTTCATTCCTTAATGGAGTGTAGGGTACATTTGTCGAGTCGGTCGAATTTGATTAGGTGCTAGCCTTGTGTTTTCCTTTCCTCAAGTGCTATCCCGCTTACATGGTCACCTTCTCCTCCTCGAATCCATACCCTAGTTCCAACTCCTTTTTGGATTTGGTCGTGGCAAGGTTCATGTTCCCATCTTCTTGATCCCTTGCTTTGATTGGTTGGATTTAGGGGGGAAATATGGGTGGACTAAGGGATGGCAATGTGTATTCTTGATTCAGTGAGCTGTGGTTCTGGTAGCTATCTCTCTCTCTCTCTCACTCTGGTGTTGGAAAATAAGGTTATGTGCTTCACTCAGGGTTGTTTCAGGTTTGTATTAAGTCAGATGATGGAACTCGATAGTTATGAGAGGTGTTGATTGGTTCCGGACAGTTTGGTATCTCGATGAGCTAAATTACCCAATGCTATTCCCCCAAGGGTTATGATGGCACTACTTATTTACTTAATCCATTTATTATATTTTTGCTACTACTGTTTGTGCCAATGCTACTGGTCTCAGTGATATGTATCACTTGCAATTGTGTTGCAATGTATTCCTTTATATGTATGGACATGGATGTATAATTAATTATTTACACTTGTACTATATGATTTGTAATGTATGAGGTGACTTGATCGATAAGTGGACTACTAAGCATGTCCTTGCCGGACACCTGAACGTACGTACATTCTTAATTCAGCTTCATGCAGACACCAAACAGGCGAAAAGTCATCCAACTTAAGCTCCAGTGTTGTTTGCTAAGAAAAAGAATGGAGAGTTGAGGATGTGTGTCGACTACCAGGGATTGAATGCTGTCACAATCAAGAATAAGTACCCATTGCCAAGAATTTATGATCTGTTCGATCAGCTCAAGGGAGCCAA
The DNA here is from genome assembly GCA_017311315.1 of Dendrocalamus latiflorus. Classification (NCBI taxonomy): domain Eukaryota; kingdom Viridiplantae; phylum Streptophyta; class Magnoliopsida; order Poales; family Poaceae; genus Dendrocalamus; species Dendrocalamus latiflorus. The sequence continues at coordinate 47,385 of JACBGG010000200.1, forward strand.
GGTGTTCTTTAAGATCGATCTGCGCTCGGGTTATCATCAACTTAAGATCCAGGAGCAAGATCGAGAGAAAACAACTTTCATCACAATATATGGATTATATGAGTTCACAGTCGTGCCCTTTGGTCTGACCAATGCACCAACGTATTTCATGAATTTTATGAATCTGGTGCATATGGACCAACTGGACCGGTTTGTGATAGTCTTTGTAGATGATATCCTGATTTACTCCAAAAGCGAAAAAGAAAACAAGCAACATCTGCATATGGCATTGTCAAGACTAAGAGAGCATCAATTGTATGCCAAGTTCGACAAGTGCAGTTTCCTATTGAAGGAAGTTGCATTCTTGGGTCACATCATTTCAGAAGGAGTCAAAGTAGATCCTGAAAAAGTCAAAACAGTCATGGAGTGGAAGCAACCTAAAACGGTGACTGAAGTGAGAAGTTTTCTTGGATTGGCGGGTTATTATCGCCGATTCATAGAAGGGTTCTCAAAAATATCCCGTCTGCTCACCCAGTTGCTCAAGAAAGACAAGCCTTTCACTTGGACAGATGCTTGAGAAGAGAGTTTTCACTAGCTGAAGACCAAGCTAACAACAACACCTGTCTTAATTTTACCAGACCTAGAGAAAGAGTTTCAGATCTATTGTGATGCTTCAAAGTAGGGTTTGGGATGTGTGTTAATGTAAGGCAGGAAAGTCGTTGCCTATGCATCAAGACAACTGAAGCTGCATGAAGAGAATTATCTGACACATGATTTAGAGCTAGCAGCTATGGTGCATTCACTCAAAATTTGGAGGCACTACCTGCTAGGAAATTGTTGCGAGATATTCTCTGATCACAAAAGCCTAAAGTACATTTTCACTCAACCAGAGTTGAACATGAGGCAACGAAAATGGTTGGAGTTAATCAAGAACTATGATGTGGAATTCCAATACCATCCGAGCAAAGCAAATATTGTTGCAGACGCACTTAGCCGAAAGGCTCATCAAAATAAGGCCAGTACAACTGAGTACCCGCCCGAATTGCAGAAGGACATACAACGACTGAATCTAATAATTGCAAAGCAGGGGTGTGTGACAACACTAGAAATTCAACCTCTGTTGACAGACCAAATCAAAGCAACTCAAGACGAAGATGAAGAAATTCAGAAGCTCAAGAAGAAGATTCAAGAGGAAGGTTCAACAGAATATGCGATAAACGAACATGGAATCCTCATCTTCCATGGTCGCTATTGCATACCCAACAAGAAAGAATTAAAGGGGTTGATCCTAGCTGAATCTCACTCCTCTCAATTCTCAATCCATCCAGGAGGTACCACGATGTACCAAGATTTGAAGAAGAAGTACTGGTGGAATGCAATGAAGAAAGAAGTGGCTAAATATGTGGTAAAATGTGATGTCTGCCAGAAGATCAAGATAGATCATCAGAAACCATCGGGATTGTTGCAACCTTTGCCAATTCCCGAATGGAAATGAGACAGCATCGGCATGGACTATATCACCGGACTTCCAAAGACTCGTGAAGGCTATGATGCTATCTGGGTCATTATCGATAGATTGACTAAGGTGGCTCATTTTCTTCCAATCAAACATACCTACAGAAAGAATAAGCTAGTCGAGTTGCACCTGACAAGAATTATGATGCTTCACGGAGTCCCTAAGAAGATTGTCTCAGATAGAGGAGCGCAATTCACATCCAAATTTTGGGAGAAACTACATGAAGCCATGGGCACTGACCTGAATTTTAGTACAGCCTACCATCCACAAACAGATAGTCAAACAAAAAGAACAAATCAAATCCTGGAAGATATATTGAGAGCTTGCACTATTGTGTATGGAGCAGCTTGGAATGCATGTCTGCCTTTTGCTCAGTTTTCATACAACAACAGCTACCAGACTAGTATTAAAATGGTCTCATTCGAAGCATTGTATGGCAGAAAGTGTAGAACACCATTGAACTGGTCAGAGGCAGGAGAACGCCAACTTCTCGGTCCTTAGATCGCCCAAGATTCAGAAGCTCATGTCAAGATCATCATAGACAGACTAAAGATTGCACAAGACCGTCAGAAGAGCTACGCCGACAACCGCAGAAAAGACTTGAGCTTTGAAGTTGGAGATTTTGTGTACATTAAGGTTATCCCGTTCAAGGTCGTCAAGAGGTTTCAAGTCAAGGGTAAATTAGCTCCAAGATATATGGGACCGTTTCAAATAACTGGAAGAGTTGGGGAGGTAGCTTACAAAGTTCAGCTACCGCCCAACTTGGCGAGAATACATAACGTGTTCCACGTATCACAACTTCGAAAATGTTTGCGACAGCCTTCAAATGAGGTACCAGTGTCAAACATTGATTTGCAAGACGGTTTGACCTATCCCGAAGAGCCATTGCAGATACTCAAGACATCAGAGAGGCAGCTCAGTAACAAGAACATCAGGTTTTGCAGAGTCCAATGGAAGAATCACACAGTAGACGAGTCCACTTGGGGGAGAGAGTCAGACTTGCAGCGGGATTTTCCCAACTTACTTCCTAGGCCAAGCTAATCTCAGGGTCGATATTCTTTTAAGGGGGGTGGGTCGAAATGCCCCAGAAAATTTCAAACTTTTTTTATGAATTTATCTGAAATTTTGAGTGATTTTTTAGCCCTTTCCCTTTTTGAAAATTCCCATGCGGATTACGCTTTCCCTTCTCGGCTTTTCCGCCTTCCCATCTCCTTGGCGCCTCCTCCCCTTTTTCCGCCTCCTCCCCTTTTCCGCCTCCTCCTTCTGCCAGCGCTTGCGCGCGAGAGTGCCCCCCCGATTTTGCCTCACCAGCTTCGCCGCGCTGTCGTCGCCAGGTTGAAGCCGTGTAGCGTCACTATTGACCGCGCTGTCTCGTCCCCTCGCGGCCCCACCCGTCAGCCTCGGCTCCATCTCCCTCCTCGCGCTTTGCGCCGCTGCCCATTCTAGTTGCTCGCCTGCTCCCGCGCGCCATCTCTCACTGTAGCGCTGCATCATCGCCCCTTCACTCGGATGCGACTCCGTGTCCCCTCTGCTGACCGCCCGTGCCGCGCCCCATCCCCTCTTCTCCTCTTTTTCCTCCCTCCGCCAGAGCTTAAATGCACCATCAACCGCCCCAGCTCTCCCGTGCCTTCCAAGCTTCGTCCACCTCTCGGCTAACTTCCTATGGCTCTCAATCGCCTCCGTGAGCTGCCGATCGAAGCTCCCCCACTCCTCAGCTCCGTCGCCGCCTTCTCTTGAGCCGACGACCACCGTAAGCCAATCCCCTCCCTCTCTTCTTTAAACTTCAATTTCTCCCGCCCAGAGCACCTCTTCTGCCCCCTGATCACTTTGATGAACTTTCCTGGCCAGGTGTGAGCCCGTGGAGCCCTAGCATTGAAGCTCACCGTCGGCCGAGAGACTCTTCCGTGGACAGCCTCGCCAGAGCTTTCCTGCTGATCTCGTCATCGCCATTGTGAGCCCCAAGCCCTGTAGACCATCAAATCACCTTTCACCTAGCTAAAGGGCCGCCGGTGAGCCGTTGAGCCGCTGTGAAGCCAAAGTCCCTCCTTCTGCCGCTAGCCACCATCGCTGATCCTCACGCCTCCCAAGACCCCAAAATGGAAAACCGTTGCCGAGAGCCACCTACTGGTACCCTTCATCGCCGTCGGGGACCCCCGTCGTCGCCGTGGGACGGAGGCACTCGCGCCTTTGTGTCTCCGCAGTGCGAGCGGCGGGAGGTTGAAGACGACCCCCCGGTGACGTGGACGCATCTCCACCCTCCTCGCCTCCGTTGCCATCTAACGTCGCCCTCGCTTCATCGGTGCCGCCCGCACTAGCCACGTGTCGGCCATCCAGTGCGGGGAGGCGCGCGTGCGCGGGGCCGAGGCCGCGTGGCTCGCTCGGCTGCGCAGGCCAAATTTGTGCTTGGGCCGCACTGTAGCAACAAGCCAGCCCGACACTGTTCATAAGGAATTTCCAGAATTTTTTCTATTTTCCAAAAATCAAGAAAATCAAATAAAATCCCAAAAAATTCTAGAAAATCCCAAAAACTCCCAAATTACACCATTTAGTTCATTTTGATGCCCTAAACCCATTTTGACCTCTAATCCACCAAATGCATCCCAAAAAATTCAAAAATCCCTCATTTGAAATTTTTATGCATTTTACTCCTTTTTCGTAGATTTATTTTTTTCCTCACTTGATTAGGCTCAAGCCGGACTTATGTTATTTTTGTGTGTTTGCACTAGCTTTGGAGTTTTCGAAGGCGACGGTTCAAGGGTAAGATCAAGGAAGTACGGTTTACAAGGTTGCCGAGCTAGTCGAGTATCAAGGCAAGTTGAAATCCTTGATCATTTTGAATCCCATTCCATGTAAATTAAGTATTTATGGTATTTGCATTATTGTTAATTGTGAAATATTAATTTGCATAAAATAAAATGTTTAGAATGACCTGATATTTAGTTAATACCTGCCACCGACAAATGCCACATTGAATTGTAGCCCTACCTTTGTCAACCCTAGAATTACTTTAATTATGGTATGAGTACATGTAGTATTTACATTTCATGTAAAATTTCACACTACTAAGGTTGTGGCTGCGGGCCAGTAGATTTGGAAAGTTGGGATTTAGGGTAAAAGTTGTTGTGGGAAACCGCGAGACGGTCTTCGTCCACCACTTTGCCCAGAGGTGAAAGTTGGTCGCCCGGTGAAAATGTAAGGACTAGACCCTTACACCGAGCAAATGACATATTGGCCGCTCAACCACAGGTGTTGACTTGTCAACCCTAGTTTAGTAGCTGCTCAACTCGAGTGAAACCCTACATTGGGAGTTGGTGTGGATCGACAGATCCAGACTGCACAACGATAGGTCTCCACAACTCGAGCCTGGCGTTCGGTGCTGGCCAACGGATACTCGAGGTTGTGCGAGCTCCTAACCTATCAAGTAGAGTGTATACCAAGGATTGAGCAGTGAAACGATCCGGTTCCTTAACTCAGTCATGACGGTTAAGAATACTTGTGGGTAAAGTTGGGCAACTCTGCAGAGTCAACAAAAAGGTATTCGAATACACCATGCTCCCGATTAATGGAGCTGTGTCTTTTGGGTGATTCTAGAAGCGAGGCATAAGTAGTTTTCGCAAGTGTTTTAAAGTGATTAGTTGGATAATCAGCTTTGAAAGAAACCCCTTAATCCTAAGGAGTAGTCGTAGGTTTTGGGTTTCCGAAAACGTTTACAAATAAAAGTGCATCTACCGCAATTAATAAAACAAGTATACTTCCATCCTTTGTTGATTCTTGCAATTTAGCTAAGATAGGGTTTTTCCCTTGTAACTTGCTGAGCTGGATAGCTCACGGCTTGCTAAACCCTTCAGAGTGTCAAGAAGCCGGTGAAGGTCTCCCAGTCGAGGAAGCTTCAGAAGAGCCGTTCTACGACGAGGATCCCTGGTTTTAAGTCTTAGTCGCGCTCAGGCTTCCTGGTGGTTTTTGTGTACTGTAATATACTTTGGGCTTGCACGTCCGTTGCAGTAAAACTTGGTTGTTAAACCTCATATTGTAACCTAAGTTGGCTCTTTTGTTGTAAGCATGTGCTGTGATGATATTCTCTTGCTCGACGCTCCGTAACTGGCCAAGCTTGGGATAGTTGCGAAATGCCAGGTCCTAGCGTCCCTGGAAACGGGGGCGTTAAAAAATTGTCCTTCGCGACCGGGTACACCACCGGCAGCAAGAAGAGCAAAAAATTGTCCGCAGTCAATGTTAGCGAGAATAGAAAAGACCTAGTAATTTTGATCACAAAAGGCAATAATAAGCTAGCAACAGCCAATTTTAGGGATTTAGATATGGTCTATTTTTTTAGGTTGTGGCTTATGATTTTTTACTGCGATTTATTAGTCTAATATATAGTAATTGTCGAGAAAAACCAAAAACTAAAAATTGTTGAAAAACAAAAAACGGACCATAAGCAATCCCAAAAGAGGAGGGCCACAAGTAATCCTAAAAGAGGAGCAAATTATGTCCTGTATCTAGGTTCTTTTAAGCTATGCCTTATGATTTAAATTTTTGAATTCTGGTTGCTCGTGAGATAGTATGCAGAGAAAAAAAATTGCATGCGATTTTAGTCGATACAGCTAAAGTCAGTATATTTTTACAATAATCTTTATATTAACCTATTTAAAAAATATATCATTTAAAAGTTAGTTACTGTAACCATTACGAGCATAATCTGGCTGGCAGTCCACTCGAACCCGGCACCTTCGTGTCTGCAGCGGGTGGGAAACACAATACAACACAATACGAGGTCTTCGATGCAAAACATCTTCTCGGCCTACCGCCGGCCTGATCTAGGCTGTGTATTTTTTATCAGTCGATTCACATCGGGGAGCCCAATTAGGATTCCCAAGTTTTAGCAGACATACGAGGAGATGAGAGGGTTTCTTTCTCTCTCTTTTGGGTTGTTGATGAATGATGCACGTTTTGAAGCAGCGGTAACGATCCATCTTCATCTAGCACGAATTCACAAGGGATCGATAAGTGGACTACTAACTCTCACTTATTTTAGTTTGAGTTTTTGATTTCTAACTTATTTTTACTATTTATAAATTTTGTTTTTTCTAAACTTTTAGCTTTTTTTAAAGCTTTTTTGCCGGTTCTTTCTTCTCGTATTCGTTTACGTTGTCCGTGATAAGCTAACATATTTTTTCTATTTTTATTTTTTTTAAATTTAATTACGTCAAATAAGTCACCTTCAGTTATAATACAATTTCAGCTATAAACAACTATTTTTCAGCACAATCGTGTGGGGCCTAAGCTTGTCCTTGCCGGACACCTGAACGTTGGTACATTCTTAATTCAGCTTCATGCAGACACCAAATAGGCGGAAAATCATCGAGCTTGAAGCTTACCACATCGACACAAATTTCTAGTTGTCGACGTTCGTGATGGGTCCCTCGAACCAGAACCGAGCATGGAACACCCACGCGCTGACGCTGAGCAGCAGAACGCCCCCGACGGCGACCGGCGTGTAGTTGAAGTTGTCCTTCGCGACCGGGTACGCCACCGGCAGCGAGAAGAGCACCGTGATGGTCGCCACCCAGAGGACGGCTGCCCAGCCGACGACAATCCCGTACCGGCCGAGGTGGAACGGGCCCGGAACGAACGATTTGCGTGCCGTCGTCACACGGAAGAAGATGGGCAGCGCGTAGGCGATGTACAGCCCTAGAGTCGCGATGGACACCATTGCTTGGAACGCCACCTGGCTCCCCAGCGACTGGCAATGCAAGGAGCACGGAAAGATGTGACGGCATGATACATGTTGCCGCTAGCTGGTTAGAGGTATGTATCAGAGGAACAACACATGCACGTACCGTAAGGGCCATTACGAAGGCCACGACCACAGAGAGCCAGACGACGTTCAAGGGAACCTCGTGCTTGTTCACCCGGTACCATACACGCGAAAACGGCATCGCCCCGTCCCTTGAGAAGGCATACCCCATCCTGTAGTACAGTACCAGGCACATGATGGTTTGTCTTAATTATCAAATCAGAGAAAAGGCAATGTATGTGACTTGATTATTCCTTGATAAATTGTTTGAGACCTTGAATTGCTGGTGACGCACGCGACCCCGCAGAGGAAGATGGCAACCGCGAC
>JACBGG010000383.1:0-125000 GCA_017311315.1 Dendrocalamus latiflorus
ATGTCAGGTTGATCCTACTTTTACAAGATGTAGCAGTTCTCTGAGTCCCTTGATCAATGTTTACAATAAGCAGCTACATTAGGCCATTGTTTGCATAGAATTCAACCAAGAGAAGTAGTAGTGCTGATGTACTCCAAACTTAAAGTAGTGTCTTCAAGCTCCCGACTGATCAACGCGATCGTCCGACTAGTCGTCTACAGCTGGGCCTCTAGGGCGGAGACGGTGTGGCTGAGCCCGGTGCTGTCCGCCTTCCTTCATGACTCCCGATGACAGCCCAAGAGACTCGGCGAGGGTGAGTACTCCAACTTGGGAAGCGTGAACTTGAGGGCAATTGATGTAATTTAAATTGTAATTGTTAGAGATTGAGAATTGTAATTGAATGTAACTTGATATGGGAAATAATGAAATTCGGACTGTTAATATTTTTATTTGATTCGAGGAACTACTTAATTATTGCTTGACTGATGGAATTAATTGTTGTAAATGGATTGCAAATATTTTGCTTGACTTGTTTAGGGATGACAATTGTGCTCATTTACCCGTGTGCCCGTAGGTAAATACCCTAATAGAGACGGACATAGGAGGTATTCTTTGCCCATAGGCATGAAAATAGGGACAACTCTTTGCCCATCGGGTAAACGGGTACAGGCATGGCTGAGCTCCACCCGTACCCGTCTCGCCCGTTTACCCGCGACCTGACAGGTGGGTCAGCCCAATAGTCAAAACTCAATTCCCATTGTAGTTTGTTGAATGTGTGATGCATTGGTGATGTGTGAATCTGATGCACTGTTCTGAAAATTACTTTATTAAAAATATATATATTTGATGTGAATGTGATGCTTATATGTATATGTGAATGTGAATGTGATGCTATTATATTTTCTAACAACAGTTGTTGCTTATATGTATCTGTCATTAGTTCAATGCTCATATGGTGACTCTCAGTTCGCAGGTAAACGGGCATGCCCACGGGCGATGGGTACTCGCGGGCGACGGGTATGGGTGAGGTTCTTCGCCCGTTGTCCTTCGCGGGCATACCCTTGGGTGTAAATCAGGGTCGTGGGCATGAGTTTAAGCGAGCACTACCCGTGCTCGCTGCACCCAATTGCTATCCCTACTTGTGTTGCTTGGAGTCATGTTGAGAGAAATTTGTGTTCGAAAATTTGAATTTTGAGATGGTTTGTAAATTTGTAATTGGACTTGTCTTGTGGAAAGTTTTTATTCATTTGGTTTGTTTTGCATAAAAAAATTCCTTGCACAATTGTTTTAATCAGTTGCTTAATTAATTTTTCTTAGTCTTAACCCCGCTCGATTGGGCTGAAAATAATGGCTTATGGCTTAAATTACACTGTAGCTGAAGGTGGTTTATTTGACGCAATTAAATTAAAAAATGAAATAGAAAGAATATGTTAGCTCATCACAGACAACACAAACGAATACAGAAAAAAAGGACTAGCAAAAAAGCTCAAAAAGCCAAAAGTTTAAAAAAAGACGAAATTTATGAATAGTAAAAAATAAGTTAAAAGTCAGAAGTTCAAGTCGAAATAAACGGGACTAATTTGTTAGTTAAAACGGATTAGGAACATATGGGTTCTGACAGTACTACCTAATTATTCCAATATATCCAGCAAGCAATAATCTAACGCATGATTAACGTCCGAAAAGTTCAACATTCCATCTCAGCATTATTGTGCACACCTTTCCACATTTCTGCTGTACTGCATTTCCCAGCATCCTTATCCAACCAAAAGTCCCAAAACCAATCGAAATTCGCAGACTATTGTCATATTTATCGCACGGGGCAAGGTACGGAAACTAAAAACACATCAGTAAGCAGCCGTACGAGCACAATCTAGAACAAAATTCAGTCTCTTAATAGGAACCTTAATTCATCTCAGGAACCATTCACAAATTAATCTTTGATCAATCAACACAGGAAGCAGACTAGCAAGAACACTCCCTAATTAATTCCTTGGTCAACAGTAAACCTAAGAACGTCAAGACAACAGCGAGAGCCCAAAAGAAACAAAAAACCAATCTTTCTCTGCAAAATTCAGAGAGAGAGAGAGAGAGAGAGAGAGAGAGAGAGAGAGAGAAACTCACCTAGCTGATCAACCGCCACGGCGAAGCCGAAACCAATCCAGCCGACGAAACAGCCCCAGCGACGCAAGACAAGAACGCAGAAGACTTTTATCACCACCCACACAGGCAGCACAAATCCCGGCTCCAGCGAGGCACCAAGAAGAGCCAACCCGCGCGAATCCACAACTCAAACAGCCTCGGAGCGCCGCGGCGGCGGCGGCGAGCGTTCGCGAGGAGACGAGAGCGGGGGGAAATGGCAGCTCTGGTTGGACTCGCACACTTGGTTGTGGTGAGCTGTGGTTCCAGGTGGTATTTGACTTCTCCGCGGGGAGGGAAGGAAGGAGGGAGAGAGAGAGAGAGAGAGGGCGCCTCGAGGAAGAGAGGGAGAAGGCTGGGCCAGTCAAACCGTTGACCACGTCGCCGTGGAGGCCGGAGCAGCGCAGCCGTGTGGGCCCCGCCGCCCCCAGGTGTTTGGGTTGGGTTCGGCCTCGGGGATGGACCGGACTAGTGCTCGATCGGTCGGACGGGTCAAGTCACCAGACAGGCTAGAGCCCACATGTGGCATGTGGTTCGAGTCAAGGGCGAGGCTGGTTGAATCGAGTCAATTGACTCGACCAGGCCAACGTTTGGGGTTGGTGTACGTAGGAGCACTCGGTGTTCTCTTCTTTTTTTTCCTTGAATATTTTGATTTTTTTGAAATGGTCGAAGTTGAATTCCACGGTTGTAAATCGGCGATCACTCCAAGGAATGATGCATTCTTCTTTCATTTAATCACATTGTATTATTGGTTCATTAATTGGTTTCTCCTTGCGAATTTGTTCTCCCAATGATTTTATATTCCATGCATTTCTGAATGTGATATATAAAGACATACAACGATATAGACATTTGTTATCCATAATAAACATGCCATCTATAGATGGTACTAATGACAGCTCCTATAATAAATTGTTTTTTATATATTTCTATATACAACACCTTTATGACACGTTATATGAGAGACGACCTAATTTTCTATGTTTCCTCTCTTTCTTTCGCATCATCTCATATTCTACGTAGTAAAACTTATTTATTTATATATATATATAGCTGATATTGTACCATTATATATGATATAACTCTACGCATGTATTGAATGAGGCGGGGTGCCCTTACTTCAGGGCCGGTCCTGGGCATGGGCGGTAAGGGCGACCGCCTAGGGCCCACGAAAATTAAGGGCCCCAACACACATATATACCTATATATATAACTTGTTTGGACTCATAGTTAGAAGGATCAACCGAAGTATATAAGGCTACAGGCTCATATCGTTAACTTCCAGGCAGCCATCAGCAACAACATGAAGAAGACAACTAGCAACCATACTGAAAACTTGTCTAGGTAGCCCAAGTGTCCAACTCAATTTGGAAACACTTATTTGACATGTCACAAGCGACTAAACGAATGAATGCTTGCTCATAAGATCGATGCCTAGCTCGGCTCAACTAGCTTGTATCTTATTTACTTGCTAATTAAACTGAGAATTTGACAACCGGTGGTTTCTTAAATATTTGAATTCTTCAGTTCAAGTATACAAAAAAATTTGGTTCAAGATTGGTAGCCTAGAACTCTAAATTTTCAGTGCATGTGGTTGTGTTTGGCGACTAATAGAAAGTTCTGTATCAGTTGAAAGATTGAAGATTTTCTTTTGAAGGTTGGTGCTTTTGCCTTTTAGCGTGGTTGATGACTACTTAGTTAATGTCCCAGCTAACTGAAAAATCTTATAAAATAGTTTTTTATGTGGTTTCATTTGTAAATGGCATATTTAGAACATATGAATTTCACAAGAAACAACATAAATTTATCGAGACTTAAATGAGGCCTTTAAGTTATATGTCTCTTGCAACTTGCAAGAGAAGTTTAGCATATATAACCTTGCTCATATAATATGATGTTGGTTATCTAGAATTATTTGCACTTGTTAGTGGTATACATTAAGTTTTGATCATAAAAGTGTCTGATCAGCCTGAATAGAAATGAGATTTTTAAAATATCAGGAATACCCTAAGATCTTCACTTTCGTCTTGTTCCAGAGCCTCCGAAATATTAGGAACGGCCCTGCCTTACTTCCGAACTTTAGAGAATGCCACTTATCCTCTATCGAAGATCTACTTGAAAAACACCAGTATTTATTATTTAGTAACAGTAACTTGAAGTCTTGAAGCACGTGGTAAAAATCCAATCATGCAAGAACGCAGGCCTCACAGTGCTTTGGTCCCTTCAAAGAGGGCATTTTCAGGTCGTCGTTAGGATTCTATGGCATGTGAAGAACTGTTTTCTTTCCGCTTGAACAAGACATGCATGTGAAGACAAAGAATCTTTGAAAGCGGTTAATGGCTAGGCTCGAACTGGCTACAAGACTGACGCCAAATTTTTGCCTCGTACTGCTCGACTATCTTGCCTCTAATTAAAGGCTACTTTATTTTTTTTATTATGACTGATGGTTTATGGTTGTGGTTGATGATTTTTTTTGTTATAGTACGAATATTTGTAAGAATAAACCGTTTTAAAATAATAGCGAAAAAATCGTCCGATTTATTTGTTCAAAGAAAGACAAAAAAGACCAACGCTTTTGTCTTGACGCTACACAATCACAAAATCTTAATCAATTTTGTGTTGTACTTGAAATCTTCAGTACATATAATCCGCGGCTGTGTGGTAAAAATGCAAGTGGGTATGAGTAACCTGATCCAGATGGGCATCGAACTCGGCAAATCTAGTCCCTACGACTCCCCAAGCAAAGAAAACGAGAATCAGCTTGCACAGCCACAGAGTTTGGTCCCAGGTGTAGCCCTTTTCTGAACCCAAAGAAGTCAGCTTTGCCTCAAAGGAACCATGGTCAGCCATGCTTCTGACCTTGTAGTACTCGATGTCATTGACGAGCTTGGCATGAATGGCTGCCACTGTAACGCCTATTTCTGGGGTATTTAGAATTTTCTCATAACTGTTTAGCATTATTCAGCTATAAGTACCATAGATAAGTGTACATCATTACCAACAAAAGTTTAAATATAAAAATCAAACTTTATTATAAAATTAAGATTTAACAGTCAAGTTTTACATAGCGGGGCGTGCTACCTAAAGTTACATTTCCATAAAAAAGAAACTCTACAGGTATGCCTGAGTGTAGAATAAACACTAACACTAGGTGTCATTTATATCGTTGTGCTCTCATCATCATCTTCATACATTTCTTCATTTTCTTGGCAAGCATCTTCTTCTATTTATGATCTTAGCAAGCATGAGTACAACCAACCGTACTCAACAAGTCACATTAGGAAATGCTAAATAACTACTTGTCAGGATTTCCAAAAGATGGAGATATAGTGTTTTTTTTAAAAAGTATTTATGGATGCAATTTTATTTGTAAATATTTTTAAACATAGAATAATAATAATTTATTAAGGAATTAGAGTTTCAATAGCTTGGTTACCAACCTTCAGCATTTCCAACTCATTTCCAAATCTACTTATACTTCGTTATTGGAATCACCCATTAAACACAGCTTCATTTACCAGAAGTGCAACGTATTCAAATACCATTAAGTTATGGCTCTGCAGAGTTGCCCAACTTTACCCATAAGATATCTCAGACTCATAATGTTAAGCTATAAACACGCAACATTTTCACGTGCGACTGAGTTGAGATAGAAAGGTTTTTCACTACTCATCTTTTTGTATAGCCTCTAGCTGGTAGGGACTTGGCAACACAAACAGTTGGCATTCCACTGGCCAATGTGGAAAGCGTGCGATCTGACTCCCGTGTAATCCTATCGTTGTTAAGTATAGTTTTACCGTTTCCATACCACCTTTTATACACGCGGGCTATTCTCTTTTCGGAACCCCAATAGTCTGTAGATATTCAATCGATTTGAGCAGGTATTAAGCCAAATTTGACAGGTCAACACTTATGGTTGAGCAATCACCCTGTTCTTTACTAGGCATAAGATTCTAGTCATTACTTTTCACTGAAATAACTTTCAACCATAAATCAGCAACTTATCGGCAAAAGCCAAATCATTTAGTAGCATGAAATAATTGAATACCTAATCTACCTTGGATATTTAAATAGTATATTTAGTATTACCAAGGTTTGCCATCAAATTAAGCAGTGCTTTTATGGTGGTAGGACATAACTAAATATCATGTCATTCTAAACATTTATTTTAAGCAAATAATAGAGTGTAAATAACAGTAATGAAAATACTGGTAAATAAATAATTAAAGGAATGTGGGTCCAATATGATAAAAAACATGTGACTTGCCTTACAGATCGACGTATTCTACAAGTTCATATTTTTTCTGATTCTTGTGCTTGATCTTGAGCTTCTCCTTCCTGGACTAGCTGACTTTCGATGTCATGTGCTACCGAAGATTAAAAGAAAATAAATCAATTAGCTCGAAGAGTTGAGCTAGAAAGAAATAAATAAAATATAGAAAAATCAAGTAAAATAGGTTTAGGGTTTATAGGAGTTTGGTATGGGAAATGGAGCTGAGAAATTGGTAGATGGGTTTGAGATGGTCTAAATGGATGTATATATGCATTTTCGGACTTTGTGAACAATAACGGGTTTGGGTACTATTCACTACGGGTTTTTACTGTTCACACCTGGCCGGGTTATTGTTCATAGCAGCTTTTCTACTGTTCAAGTGAACTTGGTTGCTACAGTTCCACACATTGAAAGGTCAGCCCACTTAGTTACAGTACTCAGCCCTTTTATTGTGAGGCCCGAGATGAATAGTGTCATCTTTTTCCCTCCCACATGCACTGTAGCAGCCAAGAACAAGGGAGAGAAGCAACGACGATTGGCGGGGCTAGGGTGGGTTGCGATGGAATCGGGGACTATGGTTGGGTTCCTGGGGTTGTGGGGAGTCCATTTTTGGGGTCGGCGGTGGCAGGGGAGTTGGCGTTTGCCGACAACGAAATCTTTCCTCTACGGGACGTTTGAATGGCATAAGGGCTTTTGGTGGGTTCCAAGGACATCAGGATTTGCGTTTAAGTATCTTTGGGGCTAGAGGAAGCTCTAGGGAGTGGTGGCTTAGGCAGTGGTAGCTAGAGTTGAGCTGCCCACGGTGAAACTCCATGGCCGTGCGACGAGCGCCTACGACAGAGAAGAAGAAAGCTTGGGGAGTTAGGGCATTGGTTCAAGGGTGTTTTTGGGAGCAAGTGGAAGCTATCAACGAAAACAATTGAAAAGAAATGAACCGCACAACAAAAATTGAAGTATGGCTTACTTTTGGGTTTCCTGTTGATCGCCGGCAGTGCTCTGGTCGAGAGCTCGATTGGGGTATTGGGGTGGTCGAAGTCCCGTGGTCGAGCTTATTTTACACAATCAAATAAATTCAAGCATAGATGTGTTGTGCATGCGTAGTGGGTCACGGGCGGTGTCGGGCTGGAGGATGGGGTTGAAGATTTTGACAACGACAGCCATTGAAGATGTCGACAACGGCAGTGGGAGCCAAGTGGGGCGGAGCGTGGAGTGTGGTGGTGCGGTGGAGCAAGGGGCGGAGCGAGAGTGAAGGGGGAGGAGCGGTAGTGTGGGGACAGAGGGGGGAGGAGCGGCGACGTAGGGGTGGAGCAGTAGAGGAAGGAGCATGGGGCGAAGCGGGAGGAGTGGCGCCATGGGGCGGAGGAACGGCGGCGCAGAGGCAGAGCGGTAGCAGAGGGGGTCGAGTGGCGGGGAAGGAGCATGGGGCGGTGCGGGAGCAGAGCGGTGGAGCATTGGGGTGGGGCGGAGCAGGGGGCATCGTAGGAGCGGAGGAGCATTAGGGCGGCGCCGATGGATATATTGCAGGCGTGAGGGGTAGCGTCGATGGATTGCGAACGTAATGCGGGGGCGTGATTGCCAGGGGTGGGTTGGCGCGGCGTGCGGTGGGATTGGCAGGATCAACTTGCAATCGTGGATGTTAGATGAACTGAATAAATAGTGTAGATATTCAGATGGCAGGGCCAACTTGCAATGTTAGCCATTGGATTATATAGATCTAACGATCACGAGAGGAGGGTATTAACATGGTTGGATGACAAATGGTTTAATTAAACTGGTGCCTTTTATATTAGTATAGATTAGAAGGAAACACCATCATGCACGCACACTATACACACAAGCGAGCGTATTATTTAGCACATACCTTCAAAGACTAAGGCCAATAATAAATTTGTGGCCTTATAAAATTCTACTAAAAATATATTCATAAGTATTTAAAGATGAATATCAGAACTTAAACTTTGATAATAGTAACTCTGCCATGCTATCGAGCGGTGGTTTCCTGGCGTTTCCGGCTCGTGAGAACAGCATGCAAATCGTGTTGTGCGGCCATCCTTTGTTAGGTAGCACATCGGCTGTCTGGATCCTGTTAGCAACCACATCGTCTATTTTTATCCTAAACAAATGTTCATGATTGCATTTTTAATCAATAAACTTCATCCGGAGCACACATATTTTCTGGATTTTTCTGAAACGGAACCTCACCTACCGCGATCGGCTCAAACGTGCAGAGATGCCAAAACACATATGGTGTCGAAATACCTATGGCGCCAATTGATCGAGAGAAACCATCAAGATTAATTAGCTGTTGGAAAACACATTTCAACCTCACGTAAGCTGTTGGAAAAAGCCGTGCTAATCACACATGTGTTTACACGTTAACCCGTTGCCGACCAATCCTTCAACCATGTCTGTCCCCACTAGTCTGTGGGCATGTTCTTTATGACTGTGACTTATGATTTTTGGTTAAAATTTTTGAATTTTAGCTGTTTATGGTAGAGATTACGGAGAGAGATATACTCGTTTACGATTTTGAATGGTATATATGTTGGGCTTTCAACGTGTACTACAATTAACTTGTAGTTTCTATAAAAAATACTCTATTTAAAAATTAGGTACTATAGCAAAAGTTAAAAGCCGGTTTCGAAAACCGAAAAGAACAGCCCTGTGTCTAGGAAATACGCACGCAATTTGTACCGGGTCCAACGAACACTTGGCTGCTTCCCGGCCTACGGTGGAGCAGCTCTGTGCGGGCGCCGCTGGGCGGGGTCCCGGCTCCGGAGGTATAGAGAAAGAGCGGTGTATGGTGGACTCGTGCGTGGTCAAATAACATTCTGCTCCAGTGCTCGTCGACTAATTCTCCACTTATATGAGACTGCTTTTGTTTACAGACTAAGCAAGCACTTGGTTTCTGCAGCCAGTCACTTCACGTATGGCTTGTAGCTAACAAACGGGAGGGATTCAGGATAATTGTTTTGGGTGGTGATCAGTTGGGTTTTTTGTGGTGGTTTATGGCTAAAAGTACTGTAGCTAACTGAAAAAATACTGTAGCTGACAGAGGCTTATTTAGCATAATTAAATTTAAAAAAAATTAAAAAATATGTTAGCCTATTACGTATAATACAAACAAATACAGCAAACAAAGAACCGGTAAAAAAGCACAAAAATTTCAGAAAAAACGAAATTTGTGAATAGTGAAAAATAAGCCGGAAGCCAGAAGTTTAAGCCGAATTGATCAGGGCCTTAAAGCTACTTATCGATATTTAATTTATTTATATAATTATTTATATTAAAGTTAAAAATTATTAGTTACGGACATAATCACATAAATTATAAACCACGGCCGAAAAAGAGAGCTCACCTAAACGAGTGAAGTGTGCTGGTGGAAAAGGTACTTCTAGTGCGTTAGTGCTGCACTTTCAGCAAGCACCTTCTCGATGCCTACACTCTTTTTTTTTTCTTAGTGATGTAATGGGCTACGCCCTTTTCAAATAATCTACTAATTATTCCTCGCAAAAAAAAAATGATCTACTCGTTATATTGTATTCCAAGAAAGCATGTATTAACTTATTCGACTGAATGGGTCCGTATACAGGGAAGCCAACGCCTTGATGCTGCTGCTCCCAGAAGTGAAAGTCCAGAAGACGGTCCGCCCATTGGATTGAAAAAATAGTGATTTATAGCTAAAATTATATTATAATTGACTAAAATTACATTGTAGTTAAAGGTGACTTATTTGACGTAATTAAATTTTAAAAAGTTAAAAAATAGAAAAAAAAATATGTTAGCTCATCACGGATAACACAAACGAATACAAAAAAAACCGGCAAAAAAGCTAAAAAAGATAAAAGTTTAGAAAAAACGAAATTTATGAATAGTAAAAAATAAGTTCAAGTCGAAATGAGCGAGACGAAAGAGAAGTGTAATAGGGTAAATAAGTCAGAAACCAGAAGTTCAAGTTGAAATGAGCGAGGCGTAAGAGAAGTGTAATAGGGTAGCTCATGAGCCTGCTCGATCAGCAAAACGTGATGTGCATTGTGCGGTTGGGAGAGCTCAGACTCCTGCTTGCATTACGCAGCTACTCATCCAAGATTGTAATCTTGCTTTATCTTATAAATGAAGCTCTCTCTTTTCCCTGAAAAAGATTAACTCATTTATCTGCTTTACTCAGATGGAGAGTAGGACTATTATTCTGTGTAATCATTCTTCTCTCAAAAACACAAGTTGGGTGCTTGCATACGTTCGATAAAAAAAAACACCAATACAAGTGCTGAGCGTACATGAAATACCAAGAAATTTGAGGATTAAAACGCAAAACGGAAGGCATGAACCAGCTGAGCTGACCCCACCCCCTCACCTCAGGTCTCCCTCCTTGACTTCGTTTGTGCTCGCAAGTCCCAAGCGCAGACAGCAAGAACACCACCTGCTCAGCCTCTCTCTCTCTCTCTCTCTCTCTCTCTCAACCTTAGTTCTTCTCGGTTCTCGAAGGTAGTTGAGCCGCAGATGGAGAACTCCGCGGCTGCGCCGCCGGAGCCCGGCAATCGCACGGTCAGATTCTATACCCAACGACCCTATTTGTGCATTATTCCTACTTCTTTGGTATGTACTGTGGGATTCTTTTAGCTTCATGCTTTCCATTGGAGTTTGTCACTTGTGAGATCCTTCACTGCGATTCATTAAGAAACATTGGATTTTGTGGTGTCTTGATGGAATTGGATGCCCAGTTTGGTGTTTTGGGGGTTTACAAAGGTGCGGTCTTTGGCGGTGAACAGTGGCGTGGGAATTACGGATCTTCTATATTGTTTGTTGTGGTAGGTCAGTAGGCGTGGTTCTGGAAGATCGAATATTTTTATTACTTCTCTATTGTCGGAGTTCTTGCGTCGAAGTGTTACTCTTTGCATGATTTATTGGACCCCATTTGTCGCATACATGTTCTGGGTTCTATTCTTTTGCTTCCTAGCCTCTAGTTTGCTCTGCTTTAGTGGTTTGGATTAGTAATAACTCACATGAATGTAGGGGGACTAGCCCATTGTCAGTGATCTTCTCTGATGAAACTTTTGCATCGAAATTTTCTGTTATATCCAAGAACAGTATGTTACAAAGTGCACTATACCTGCGTTTCCGGTGTATTGTAAAGCTGTCCGCATTTCTACATTACTTAATAAATGCAATCTTTGCTTTGCTAGATTGTACTAGATGCTAGAAGAAAAATAGAAAATGTCAAGACACGACAAGTATCACTCAAGTTATCCTCTTTTCGAAACTGAACCCACCAAGGCTCTACTTAGGTCTTTCTGCTCTAAGGCCATATAAATTTTAAGCACTGACTGTCATACCAAATAAATTGAACTATTAGAGAAACGTGGCATTACTTCTCTCTAGGATCTTAGAAAAATGCAGTCATTTCTATTCATACTTCTTCAAGTCTTATGATAAAAAGTATCCAGATTACAGTTCTAAGAAGACTGGCATTATCAGTTGAAGGATATACGTCATTTACTAATCTTTGCACCATGGTAGGAGCACCAATATAGGTCATGTAGAAAACTTAATAAGACATTTTGGGTCCTCGTTCTTTGTTGAAATGTGAACATGAGGTTGGTAAAAGAGTGAAGAAACACATAGCGGTTCAAAATGAGTATTTAATGGTGCCAGAATTCCTAATGTTCTGTAATCATTGTATGTGTTTCTAGGCTGCAATGGCCCATGAGTCATGGTTTTTCCTTGTATTCTTGTTACATTGTTTCCCTTCATAATTCATTTTCCTTGCGAGAATAATCTAACTATATTCAATGGCAATGATTGACATAGTTGTTTTCTTAAATAAATATACATTGAATCAGGGTGAAGATGCTAAAAGGGATGGTGTATCTGGTCAGCACTTTCGACGGCCAAACCTTTCCTTGCAAATACCAACTATGGCCTTTGATGACCGTATGCCAACTTCAACTAGCATCAATATATCCCCTAGCCCAAGTTCAGCAAGATCTGGTTTGCCCCCAAGGCCTAATTCGACTAGAACAAAATCATCCATAAGGGGCATCATTCCACAAAGGAGCTTCAAGGCAATAAGTTCAATCCAGGATGGTGATCAGACAATTCTTCTAATTCCTGGCACACCATCATCATCAGGACAGCAGGCAAAGCCAACTACATCAAGATCATTTTCTTTCACAAAGGTCATTAGCTCCTTATCGGCGAAGCGAACCCATTCTCTCCCAGTCACTCCTGTAGCAACTTCAGAACCAACTTCTTTTCAGGAAAGCCATGCAGACAACCTGCCAGCTACAGCTGTAAGTATTTCATTGGGATTGAGTTGTTTGCGTGTTGATCTATTTTTGGTATATCATAACTGTATTTAGATGTTATTAGTACCATGTATTAATGTCTCTTAAGCACGTAATGAGTGTTTCAGGCCTTGATAAATTGTGGCAAGGTTTTAACATGTTTATAGTGGCAATGGAAAAAGTAAATGACCAAATGGCGCTTTTACACCTTCTAGTATGAAGCACGTTCAGTTCAATGAAGATGGCATTCATATTAATGTGGTCCACAATGGTTGCAGGAGAAAGAGGTCGAAACACAAATTAGGCGCTCACTCTCAGTGCCAGGAAATCCTAAAAGTAGGAGTTTGAGGAGAACAGATTCATCAGGCCTCATCCGTGTAATTCCATCTACCCCACAACCTGCACCTGTTGAAACTATTGCATCAAATGACGGCACTGAAGAAGCAGTAGATGGTACTCTACTAACCTTAGATTTAACTCTTTTTACAAGTCAATTTCAACCCATAACTCAATACATTATACAAAAAACATTTTATATTAGCTATGTGTCCATAAACCGATTTATTGGCTTCCAATAGCAAAGTTGCAAAAAGAAATCCTGAATTTGGTTCATGATCATCCTTGACAGTTCCTGAAGATGGAGCTGAAGATATACCTGAAGAAGATGCTGTCTGCAGGATTTGTCTCGTTGAACTTAACGAAGGAGGGGAAACACTTAAAATGGAGTGCAGCTGCAAGGGAGAACTTGCTCTTGCACACCAGGACTGTGCAATAAAATGGTTTAGCATCAAGGGAAACAAGACATGTGATGTTTGCAAGCAAGAAGTTCAGAATCTACCTGTGACTTTATTGAGAATACCGAGTCAAACTATTAGCAGACGACCACCAAATGGTGTTCAGCAAAGAGCAACACAGCCATACAGGTATTTCAAAACACAGTTTCGGTGTAGATATGCTGACCCTTAGTATTTACTGCTATGAAAATGTTTACACGATTAGTATTGTTTGCTCCTTCTCGTTTTATGAATGACAAATTTTGTAGTTCATCTTGGAATAACCTTTTCTTGTTTGATGTCCCTTTTTTCCAGTTTAGAGCGAAAGAAATATCAATAATCCATTTGACTTTTCTTTTTGGTACTAAATTTGCCTTCTTATTTTCTGACAGATTTTGGCAGGGCACTCCAATTCTAGTCATGTTCAGCACGCTTGCATACTTCTGTTTCTTGGAGCAGCTCTTGGTTTGTGATACACTTCTTCTTTTAGCTTTCAAGTATGTGAATTTGGTTGTATCTGAGTATGTGACATCAACCCACTCGTTGGAACTTTGAACAGGTTGCTGATATGCAATCACGTGCACTAGCTATTTCTTTGCCTTTCTCCTGTGTGTTGGGCCTCTTTTCTTCCATGGTAGCATCCACGATGGGTAATGAAATATTTTCTATCTCTGGCTCTCCACATTTGCAAAATTTTGAATTT
Source organism: Dendrocalamus latiflorus (assembly GCA_017311315.1). Classification (NCBI taxonomy): domain Eukaryota; kingdom Viridiplantae; phylum Streptophyta; class Magnoliopsida; order Poales; family Poaceae; genus Dendrocalamus; species Dendrocalamus latiflorus. The sequence continues at coordinate 14,152 of JACBGG010000383.1, forward strand.
AGTAAGTTTGTAGGGAGCTAAGAGGTCTTTTGGTACCCAGTCTCCTCAAAAGGGACAAACCATATACATGTGCTTCACTGTTTTCCATATTCAGATTTATAACCTACCTTCAGACTTTAGAAACGTATAGTGTATATATCTCGATTGTGTAACAACTTTGATAGTGTTGCAGTCTACAACCACTTGGGCAGTCGTTACGACCACGTCTGGAGTCGTTACGACTGCTCTACTGTCAGCTACGACTACGTTGTAGCTGCTCCGACCACGTCTCCTAGCTCCGACTGCGTACTCGTAACTTCTGTTGAGAAAGTTACGACCACGTTGATGCTGCGTTGCGCTCCTCATAACTGCTCCTTCAACCACAGTCGATTACCGTAGTCGTAACTCGATTACGACCACGTTGTGACTTACGACCACGTTGAAGGCTCTACCAACTGCTGTGGCCGTAACGCTTTACGACTACGTCTTCCTGCTATGGTCGCTTACGACCACGTCTTCTGCTCCTACAGACATCTCCGCTCGCCATGGTCGTAAGTCGTTTACGACCATGTCTGCGATCACGATGAACTCGATACTCGATAATTTCCCAAAACCAAACCGCTCTTTCTTCTCTTTATGTTTTTCTCTCATTCGATCACACCGATCGCTACCTTGCACTCTCGTTACATTGCTCTGCCCTTTTATACCCAAATTCTACGACTAAGAAACGAACTCGATTATGACTACGACTATGACACGAACTCAACAATCCGACTCGAACTTGAATACAACTACGACCACGACTCGTACACGACTACGACCACCAACTCGTACACGACCATAACCACCAAACTGAAAACAAGATTACTAACTCTAACAATCACCTTCTTAATCTTGTTTTTCCATCTTGATCACGCTGACCTTCTCTCTTGTTTCTGCTTTTTCCTCTTGGACTCCAATGCTTCTCGTACTCCCTCTGCAAAACCACAAAAGACTGCACCAACCTGTACTCCAAGTGTTCCTCTTGGACCTTGTGTACTTTTTCCAATTGCATGGCCACCACCTTGACTCCCTTCACTGTGCTGCTGCGCATGCCCATCGACTACATGTGACACGCCTTCTTCTCCTGAGCCGCTAGCTGCATGCGACCGGGACAAGCCTTCTGCACCAACTGCAAACATGTGGAATCCGCGGCCTTGAACAACCGAGCCATCTCCATGCACGTTTGCGCCATCAACATGGAACCCACCGTCCCGTACACATTTGCCGCCGCCTGTAGCTTGCGTGTCTCCGCCACTCCCATCTACATTCGTATGTGCGCCTCCTGCGCCAGCCGCTTGGGATTTTCTGTTCATGTTTTCTGCACCTCGATCTCTCCTTCCCAGTTTACAGTTTTCAAAGAAATTTTGTACAACCGATTTGAAGATCTTTTCACCTTCATCAACAAATATTTGTTCTTGCCGTACACTCGCAAGAACTCATCCTGCAGCACCACCCTGCACCCTTTTTCTGCCATCTGCCCAAGACTAAGTATGTTGTTGCACAGACTTGGTATATAGTAAATCTCTATCAACAACTTCTTATCTCCGTTCTTGCATTGCAACATCGTCTCTTTGCCTTTTATCTCCACCGTGGAGCCATCACCAAACTTGACCTTGCCCCAAACCTTCTCATCGAGCTTATGAAACATGGAGCGATCTCCTATCATGTGGTTTCTTGCTCTATTGTCCAAGTACCACTGATCCATGTGATCGTGGCTATCTTCCTTCATGTGTAGTTTTGGAACTACGTTCTCCTCATTTAGTATCACCATGACCGGCTCCTTTTCAACATATGAGGAGAGAAGTACTAGCGATTCATCATCTTCTTCTTCATCTTTGGCGAGGTTCACCTCCCCGTCCTTCTTATTGCTTCTACAATTCAAAGCATAGTGCATGTACTCATTACAGTTGAAACACTTTATATGACTGCAGCGTCCTGACACGTAGTGCCTGTATTTGCCACATTCAAAGCACTTGACATGTGACTTATCACGGGATCTGTCTCCACCGCCTTGCCTAGCCTTGTCTCCACGGCCACCTCTGCCGCCTCGGCCACTTTGGCCACCTCGATCACGACACCTCCTGCGGTTGTTTGATGAGCCACGACCGTCTCTCAAATCTCCCATTACTAGCAATGCCTGCTCGTTATGAGTTTGAGATCCCTGCTTGTTACGCGACTGAAATCCCTTCAGTAACTCCTCATGCGCCTTTGAGAGAGCCGATGATCTCCTCTATCCTCTTCTTATCCAAATCGGAGGAGTACATAAGTGTGGTGACAATATGTATGTACTTCTCCGGAAGTACACGCAGGTACTTCTTCACCGCCACAGATTCCTCCATCTTGTCACCAAAAGAATTAATCTAAGTGTATAATGAAGTCAGCTTGCCGGCGAACTCGTCCATCAACTGGGTCTCTCCCATCTTCAGATTCTCGAACTCGCTCCGCAAATTCTGGAGCCGCATCTCCTTGACACGATCAACTCCCTTGTGCATCGTCTGAAGCGTCTCCCATGCTTCCCTTGCCGTCTCCTTGCCGATGAGGTGATGCATCATCGCATCTAGCACCGCCTGGTAGATAATGGCCAAAGCCGCCTGAACCACCTCGTCATCCACCTCCTTGTCATTCCCCTTCGGATCGACTGCACCTTGGACAAATGGACTCCCTAGGCGCGCATGTTTGCCTTCATCTTCATTGCCCACACCGGGTAATTGTCGGTTGTCAGGAGAGGGTACTGGAAGGAGATTAGCCCACCCTAAGCCTTCACCTTGACGCCCATGATCTTCAACACGCTCTGATACCACTTGTTGCAGTCTACGACCACTCAGGCAGTCGTTATGACCACGTCTGGAGTTGTTATGACCACTCTGCTGTCGGCTACGACCATGTTATAGCTGCTCCAACCACGCCTCCCAGCTCCGACAGCGTACTCGTAACGTCTGCTGAGAAAGTTACGACAACGTTGATGCTGCGTTGTGCTCCTCATAACCGCTCCTTCGATCACGGTTGATCACTATAGTCGTAACTCGATTACGATCACGTTGAAGGCTCTATCGACTGCTGTGGTCGTAACGCTTTATGACCATGTCTTCCTGCTGTGGTCGCTTACGACCATGTCTTCTCATTGTGTGACCGTGGTCGTAACTTGCTTACGACCATGTCTTCTGCTCCTGCGGACACCTCCGCTCATCGTGGTCGTAAGTCGTTTACGACCACGTTTGCGATCACGATGAACTCGATACTCGATAATTTCCCAGAGCTAAACCGCTTTCTTCTCTTCTTTATTTCTTTCTCTCGTTCGGTCACATCGATCGCTACGATCACCCCGATCGCACCTTGCACTCTCGTTACATTGCTCTGCCCTTTTATACTCAAATTCTACAACTAAGAAACGGACTCGATTACGACTATGAATATGACACGAACTCAACAATCTGACTCGAATTCGAATACGACTACAACCACGACTCGTACATGACTACGACCACCAACTCATACACGACCATGACCATCAAACTGAAAACAAGATTACTAACTCTAACAGATAGGGTAAACAATTCCTAGAGGATCTGATTTCTGCATTTCTACAGAAAATAAAAAAAACTCTTGAGTTATCGCTCTTTCCAAACCTAGCCTCCTTAAAGGAGAAGAAACATATTCCTCTCCCTTTATATTTTCCATATTCACATTTGCAACCCAATATTAGGTGACGTACATCTCAATCGTGTAGTGTAACATGAAAGTTAAAACAACTCCTAGGTTATCTTCATTCAGCATTTCTTCGGAAAATCTAAAACCTACCTTGTTTTCTCAGAACCTATTGTATATTTGTTGTTTGGTGGATATATTACCTCTTTTACTCACCATGACTGTCCATTTAATTTTGTTGTCATTTCTCTATTCAACAGTAACTCAGAGTTACCTATGGGCTTACGCTTCATTCCAGATTGCTTTTGTGATCCTGTTTGCCCATATCTTCTACAATTTGGTATGAAACGTTCGCCCTCAGTCATATTTCCAGTGGATGGTATGCTTGCCATATTGCTTATTACAATCAGAAAACTTGCAGTTGAAAATGGGTGCAGTCCTTGCAGTCCTGCTTTCCTCGTTCACTGGTTTTGGGGTCGCTATTAGTATAAATTCAATGCTAGTTGAATACTTGAGGTGGAGATCTCTGCGGAATCAACGGTTGACTCAGCGCCGGAATAATGAGTATGGTCAATCTGGAAATAATGCTTCAACTGAGAGCACTGAAAGTAATGCTAGCCAGCAAGGTAGAGGCAGCGATCAACAGCCTCTACAACATGGCTAAAGATTCATCTACGATTTTTCAGGTTTCGTGATGATAAAGTAAGTCTCGTTTCAACTCTCACCGTCTCACGTAGGGTGGAAGATCCAAATTAATCTTTTTGGCATGAGTACTCACCTTCATCTGGTAAAACCACAGATCAGCTATTGCAAGGATGATATATGCCATTGCCACCTAGGTGCTCGAGAATTTAAGTCAAGTTATACAGAAAGGGGGCTCTCAAGTCTGAAACAATGGATCAAGCTACTCCCAATGATAGTTTAGTAATCCGATGTGATACGTGTGTATAGGAAGGTATAAATTGTGGGAGGAAATATGATACAGATAGCTTATATAACAACCGTTAACTAACTTCATATAGATCATTGTTGTGGATTTTACTTTCATTGTTGTTGTAAATTGTGAGCTAGAGTGCTACAGTTCTCTGGATTGAATTTCAACCGTGTATGAAATTGGAGACACGATGAAAAGATGTTTATGAGTTTAGAATCAGATGGTGATCTTTTTCTTGTTTTATATTATTGCAACATATTATGCCAAATAATCAAGGCCAGCTACTTCACATTTACTCAGCAAGAAATAACCCTGTGAAGCTCAAATAACGAATGATCCTTAAAGGCAGACAAAACTTGTATGACATTCCAGATGACCACATCTGATCGTCCAAATTAAATAACAGATTGGAAGTGCTTAGGTTCTAGAGGAAAAGCAGCATTCGCTTGTCCCGGAAGAGGAGAAACGGTGGTGGAAATTGAGAGGAGGTGGTCGGAGGTGACCTAGCAGGAGTGGACTAGCCGCGGGGAGGAAGCTAGAACTCTCCTGCGGCCGAGTGGGGACATTGATGGGCGCCTGGAGGGCTTCTGGGGATCTAGGAGAACATAGGGAATACAGACAGGAGGGACCTCTCCCTTTCCCCGATCCTTCCTCTCCCAGCGCCGACTCCCTCCCTACATCTCGCCTTGCCGCCGCTGGAGCACGCCGCCGGAGGCTGTGCGGGTGCTAGGAAGGCGGCGGCGGGGCTCTCTCGCCTGGATCTGGGCGGCGGTTCTAGATCTGGGCGACGGTTTCGAGGTGGCGGGGCCCCGTTGGTGGTCGCCGGTGGAGGCTGAGCGGCGTGGGCGGCGGTCGGGGCCGGAGCACGTCTCCGGGCGTGCGGGGGCGTGGGGACGGAGTTGGCGCGCGCGTGGAGTGGTTTCGTCGTGGAGCGGCGGCGGCGACGAGGTTGCCGGCCTTCGGCATGCGTCTCAGGCGTGTTGGTGCCAGGATCTAGGTGAGATCGGGTCCGGCGGCGGTGCTGAGTTTCGGCACGAAGAGGGGTCGGCTGCTTTGGATCTGGGCCGCTTCTGCTCAGGCGAGCAGGTGGTCGTGCAGCCAACTCTTCATCGCCGCGAAGCGTCACCGTCGTCCTCCAGCGACTCCGGCCGGTGCGCGAAACCGTGGCCCCTGCCGGCATACTTGGCGGCCTTGGCGCCACTCGCGCGCCTCTCCAGCTCATACACCGTCTCCGCAGGGCTCAGTTGGTCGCCGTAGACGAGGGAGGCGCGCGGTGGCGGTGGGGACGGAAAGGCAAGGAGGGAGGCCAGCGGCTTGCGGCTCCAGAGTGCTGGCGCCTGGTTCCGGTCGCTAGCGGGGCCAGCGGCGATGCTGGTCGTCGGAGCCCAGCATGGGTCTGGCTGGTGGCCGGATGCTGCGGCTGGCGGTGGTGGTTGTTGGTTTGCGGTCTTGTCGTGTGGCAGGCGGTTCGGCTGCTGGGTGCCTGAGGTATCCCGCGGTGACCGGTGAAGGCTAAGCTGGCATTGGTGCTTGGTGTCCGGCGTGGCAGCAGATAGTCCTCTGTAGGCGTTGCTTAGTGGTTTCTTCAGAGACGGATATTGCAGGAAGCGGCTCTTTGAGGAGTTCAAGGGTGGCTATGCCATGGCTTTGAGGTGTGTAGGACTCCGGTGTGTTGGTGGCGGTCTATTCTGTGTGTGGGTAGTGCGTGGGGTGCTGTGGAGGTGCTGGCGAAAGCCTTGCCGGTGTTCTTACCGGTCCCGACAACGATGACGCCTTCGGGCGCCATTTTCCTTCTTGGAGGTGTTGTCATGGCACTCCACAGCCCTCATATTTTCTGATCTCCAGGTGAAAACCTTGCCTCGGGGAGGCGGGCGGCGTTGGCGACCCTTGTCGTCTCCTTGGAGGCGTCGCCTAGGAGGTCCTTCTTCACGCAAAGTAGACCGAAGTTTGGATGGCACAGTCGGTTGAGGATAGGGTCTTGGTTGAAAGCAAGGACGGAGAAGAAGTTCTGAAGCGTAGTCTTTCTAGCTTTTTCATAGTCCTTATTCCTTAAGCTCTCTTTCTCGTTGTTGTATGCTCCTCAGTTATGAGGCTTTGAGCCTAAGAGCTCGTGTAACCTTTGGCTGTATATATCCCTCGTGGATATAGAGGCCGGATTTTATATCCTTTATCTAAAAAAAGGAGAACATAGGGATGGTGGTGGCGCAGTCCGGGGTGGTATAGGGAGGGCTAGCGGCGAGAGCTATAGGGCGCGAGCCCATGGAGGTCACCGGCAGTGAGAGCACCGTGGGCTTTTCCAGCGGGGAAGGATTTGCCAACGTAAAATATGTGCATTGGAAATTTGCCACTCGATGCCTTACTGATATATGGTCTTAGAATCTATATGTTAGTGAGTAATCGAGTAACAAATACTCAAATGCACGTATTTACGACGAGAGTAAGAGAGCCGGTGGTTGAAGGCCCCTTGCCCTCGTGACAGCGGCATATTGGCATGGCCGCGTTTGGGGCCGTGGTGGGTAATGAAGACGGCTCTTCGGTAGTTGTGCGGGCCACGGGACCGGCGGTATCACGAACGGAGGACCTGGCCTCGGGAGCCCCTAGCAATACCGGCATCTCCACCCCCCATGCGACGGCCTCCACTTGCCCTGACACCCTCGCCATCACCGCACAGCAAACAGAGGGCGCCCTGGTCCCTACACAGGACCTGAGCGAAGGCACCCTGGAGGCTATTTGTGGAACACTGCAGCGAGAGCTGATGGACCCGCTGCGGGCCATGTGTGAGATGCAGGAGGCTCAGAGTTAGTAGACCCCGCTGGCAGAGGTGGTCGTGGAAATGACAGAGAGTCGTGAAGCCACCGCCGGCACCCGCAGCGCCCCCTAGTGGTTGGACTCCGAGTCCCCCTGTCTGTGCACGGTTGCAGCGGAGCACCTGACCAGAGGACTTACAACTAGCCATGGTGGAGCCTTACAAGGGTGACATGGACCCTTACGAAGTCCTGTGCATTTACGAGATGGCCATCGAAGCCACGGAGGGAGATGACTCAACGAAGGCAAAGGGACTACTGCTTGCCCTGCAAGGAGTCATGCTGTCTTGGTTCTTCACAATCGCGCCTAGCTCCATTTAAACATGGGAGAAGGTCCAGGACCTCGTGCACAATAACTTCCAAGGCAATTACACGGAACGAGTCGACGCCGACCAGCTCTTCGCAATAAGGTAAGCTCCGGGGAAGAAGCTACAATAATACTTTAGGCGCTTTGCGGAGATTCACCGCTAGGTGAAGGACGTCAACAAGATGACCATCATCAATGCCACCATCCATAACCTTTGAAAGGGGCTGCTTGTGGAGTACAATGCCCAGAAGCCTATAAGAGTGATGGTTAAGCTCTTCGACATAATAAAGGAGTACATGAGAGTAGGAGAGGACACGAGGCCGACATCGTAGGCCGCGACCCCGCGGCCTTGAAGGAGAATTTGAACTGCAAGCAATGGAAGTGGCCTTAGGGAAGATATGTACTTGGCATTGAAGGGGGCGACGATGAGACCTTTACACCCGGAGGCCATCGCCGTGGCCGCGACCGCAGAAGGGACTAGTTGGGAAGACGGGGAAGCACATCACGCCCGATTGCTCCACCATTGCGGCGCTCTGTAAAAGCACGATTAGGGAGCACACCCAAGATGCGAGGGCACCGGTGGTGGCATATATACAATAGCCCCTAAAAGTATGGCTTGTCCAGCCCCCACCGAACGTGCTGTGAATACAGGCCCCTAACACTGGACCCTGCCTAGTGATTAATGCCATCACAGGTGGATCATCCCTCGAATTCCCCTTCGAGTGACAGCAGAGGGCCTACGCGCACTGGATATACCACATCGTCACATACCCAGCACATGTTTTTCCGTGTAAGTTCAAGCTCCATTAAGTTGGTTTTGGTGATAATGAAAAATGCAATTGTGAGACTAATTTGTTTATTAACTATGATATTACCTAGTTTTATTTGGATGTGATTAAAGACAAATGTAATTATGAGACTAACTTGTTTATTGATTATGATATTGCTTAGGCTCATTTGGATGTAAAAGAAAAATCATAGAGGTATGCATTCGACATCATATTCTTATATCTTATGGTATTCCTCGAATCTAAAATATAGGTTGAATTCCATCAATAGTCTAACTTGAATATGTGTATATATTTTATTACATATTTTTGTATGCACATATTTAGGAGTAGTTCACTCTATGTTTTGTGGTTTCATTAGTATTGATCTATATTTTTTTCAATATATATTAGGATTTTTACTTTGAAACATATCCTTTGAGTATATATAGTTTGTGTAGTTCATATATACTCATGATTGATTTAAATTCAATCACTTTCAATTGGGTGGTTATAATGTGTTTGTCTTCTTCATTATGCGTTAATGATTTAATGATAAATGACAACCAGATGTATAGCTTTATTGGCAATTAATCTCAAAGATAAACACTCATATTCAAATGAGTTAATTGCTTAAGAAGCACATCCTAGAGTACACAATTGTTGTGTACATGATGTATACTCGTAAATTATTTTCTATCTCATTATTTGTTAAGATTGTCATGAATTATCAAAAAGGAATATTGTAGAATCTAGTCCTTTCATTATGAGTTAATGGTGAAGTTTTGGTAATTAATGACAACTGATTTGTGAACTAACATTTTTCATGAGTTGGATGAACATATTAGGTTCCACAAATAAGGATGACTTGGAATGACTTCATGTGTTGAAAATTAACAAGTCAAGATACAAGATGAAAGATGGCTTAATGAGTTGAAGGCCATCGAGAAGAGAATGCATCATGTGTTAATGCACATCAAGATTTTAAAAGAGGAGATGATTATGTGTTGATCATCAAATCAAGTGAAAATCCATTATATGTTGATGGAGTTTAAGTGAAGGATGTATCATGGATTGATGCATATCATGACAAAGACCCATACTTGAAGTGAAGATGTGCGTCATCAAATTTCTAGAGGATGCTCAAGGAAAATATATGATTAGGTAGGGCTAAGTATGTGTTCCTAATTTTCTACTGATCTTGGTATTTGGTTGAAAAACCGGATTGCTAGTATAGGATTGCCGTACTATTAATAGGGGTCTTGTCTAGTAGCTTGAGTCTCATCGTGTGTTAGTAGCTCAATCTCACTTGCTCTAGCTCTCTATGGCATAATGCTATTATTTGCGAATGTGTTTTTGCAAATAGTTGAAGCTCATGCACTGAATCATTGTAACATGGGACTATACATTGTGAATGTGTTTTGCAGATATTTGAAATCCATATTTTCCCACTTCTTGTAGTATGAGGCTTATATTTGCAAATATGTTTTGCAAATGGTTAAAACTCATACATAATCTTTGTAGCATGAGACTTAGATTTACGAATATGTTTTGCAAATATGTTGAGTCCATGTATCTATACCTTGCGTTATGATTCTGAAAGTGTGCAACTGTGTTTTGTAATTTATTGAGAATCATGGGCCTATCCTTTTGTGGCTGTGGCTTATGACTTTTGGATGCGACTTGTGGCTTTTGGCTATTCGTATGAGAGATTACAGAGTAACTGAAATTCACGTGCGACTTTTGCCGATATAAATGAAGTCGGTACAATATGTACTACAATTAACTAGTAGACCCTATCTTGAAAAGACACTCCGTTTAAAAGCTAGTTACTGTAGAAAAACTAAAAGGTGAAGCCAAAAGCCACAAAAGAACAGGCCCCATAGTTGATCATTGTGTGCATAAAATTATAATTTGCAAATGTATTTTGAAAAATCTGTTGAAGTATATGCACTTTTCAGAAAAATCGGAACTACTAATGTAGGACTTGAGGAACTACCACTGGGTGGAACTACCATCGTGTAACGTACGGTACTACTGCATCGAAGACCTGTGTGGTTAGAAACCAGCGTGGCCGGAGACCTATGTGGTCAAAGACCAGTATAACCATGGTGGTTAGATCGGCTCTGTGTGAACGGTCCGACCGGTATGCGGTAGTACCGGCCTTTGTGGTGCGCTACGACCGAAGTTTTGGTACTACCGGGCATTACTTACCGGTATTATTTTTCCATAGAGACACCTTGACTATTGTACAGGAGTACAGGACTAAATGACCATGTAATGAAGAAATCATTCTCTCTCTCTCTCTCTCTCTCTTTTAAGAATTTTATAACCTCTCGTGCGATCATAGAGCATCTAATCCTGCATATATTCATATTAGATAGTCAGCCAAGTGTTTAATTGCAGTAGTACCTACCCAGTTTTTCCTTCCAATCCTTTTTGATTTTTTAATCTCAATATTCTCTTGCATGAAAAATTATGAGATTCAGCCTTCCATCTTGGTATCTAATTTGGTTAGAAAATGTATACTTTTATACATTTGATCTCCCCGTCATCATATTTCGTTTATATTTATGACACCATTTTGCACTGCAGTTTTGTGAACTGTACTTTCAGAAAACGCATCATCTGCGGAATCCCTACAATGGCAATCATCCCTTGAAGGTGCAGTGCATCACCTATTCTCAAATTCTCAGTAGCATTTGCTGCTTTAGATTTTGCACCTGTGTTTTTTATACATTGAAATAGTGGCAGAAATCGTAACTCTATTGATTAACTTAAGTTTATTACTCTTGATGTGGCTTCTGTCATATTGGTGTTTAAAAAATTGAGCTGAATGCTTAATTATGTTAGGCCTAACTTTTGCCTTACTAATTTACGAGACAAGATTACATTATTACATCCAAGCAACAACGAATTCTTGAACTTTACTTCTGCAGATCAGTCGAGACTGCCAGGAATTAGAGCCATTCATCGGTGAACAACTGGCTTCTCTGCTTTATCTAGAGCCAGACAGTGACTAATGGTATGCTCCTTGTTTCTTACCTATTTATGATTTATCATGTTACATGCAGCCTGCAAACAGTGCCATCAGCTAGGTTTCGCTTATGCAGTCTTATAGACGGGTTGGGACACACAAAGGTTTATCTTCGGTGGAGTTCGCGGGTTTCACGTGACCTCCACCATTATGAGATTTTTTTTATTCAGAAATCCTTTCACTACTCCCGAGTGTTGGATTGGAAACAAGTGCTCACATCAAACTTCACCGGGTGGATTTACTTCTTGGGTGAGGGCGTTTGTATTGGTTTCTAATGATGATTTTTGTCTGTGGTTGAAGTCTTCGATTGAAAGAATCAGCTTTTAGAAAGATGGACAAGTGATGCAAAAAGTGAGAGAGAGAGATGCGTGCACGAGACGGAAGTAAGAGGAATGTGGCATGTGATGACCCCCTGACTTATCTTTGGAGCGAGAAGAGTGAAAAAACTATTTCAAGAAGCTAGGTGTTTGTATTAGCTTCTTCAAGCAAAAGACAGACGGAGAAGCCAGTACGAACATGGTCTACAAGGGATTAGCATGTTTGTATTAGCTTATTCAAGTAAAAGACAGGAGAAATTAATACAAACAAGGCCTAACAGGGTATTAGCACCCACCTATAGACCATAGAAAATACTAACGTAAACAATTTCCAGCTGTTATTCCTGCTTATCAGACATAATTACTAATTAGTGTTTATGGAACATGCACAGCACATTTAGAGCATCTCCAACAGTATGAGCTAGTTACTAACTCTAAGACAACTTCTCCAATAGTACTAACTTTTAGCACATAGCTCATAACATAAATAGCCTCACATGACACTCTCACATAATATTGGAATGTGTGTATGAGACTAGCTCTTGATCAAGAGATAGCTTTTCTCTCTCTTCTATTAAAATATGAAATAATATGCTTAGAGCTAGCTCATAAGTCACTAGCATTACATTTGTTTAGTAAGGGCAGTCCCAATGGAAAAAACTGACACGATTTCCATAGCACAAGAAATCATTTATAGAAACTATCTTCCACAGTGAAGGTGTCTTCGAGTAATAATTATTTTCTCTTTCTCTCTCCCAACTCTATCTTCTTCCTCCAATGAGAGTGTGCCACGAGCCCCTAGAAACTGGTGGTTTCTTTCCAATGACGATTTCATAGTTTCTTGGTGCATTGGGTGGAGTGAAGACCTGATTTCTTCATGAGGAAACCGTTTCTAGGATTTGTGCTCTCTTTCATCATTAATTACGTTGCCATGTCAGCATTTTACCTACGTGGCAAGTCATTTAATGAGGATAGAAACCATCATCAATACACCATTGGGACTGCTCTAGTTGGAACTAAGTCCAAAGACCAATGCTATTATGTGCATGCAAAATCCTGGGGAAGTGCGTTTTAAGATCTAGTCCATGATGTGCACAAAGAAATAGGACACAGACTTTGTTGAAGGGTGCGCTACATGCAAAACTCGATACATTGCCCTTTTCCAATGGAACATGATTGTGGAAAGAGTTGAAAGAATAATGTAAAAGAAAAAACAATAGCTCGTGTTGACTAGGAGTTAATAATGAGACAGTAAGTACGCAAGATTAGATTGGAATGACTGAGGTACTAAGTATCCAGGCTCACATGTTTAGAGGATTTATCTTGGTTTTCATATTTTTTGAATGATATGGCATTTTGACCATTTATTTCTGATACACGTATGTTTGGTTCAAACGTTTTTTTTACTGATCCCATGTGGACTTCACTTTTATTTTCACTAGTCAATTGCACATTCCAATCAGTTAAAAATTTGAATTTTGCTTACCAAGAGGGAGCAAGAAAAAGGCAAAGGGAGTTGGTGCTGATGAGGCAGTTGACAACCAAGATAATATGCTATTTGATGACAATGAAGAGGAGGAAGAGGAAAGTGATGAGGAAGCCGAGAGCAATGGCCCAACTACTCAAGGAAGGGGAAGAGGAAGAGGGAGGGGTGCAATGTGGCGGCCTCACATGCCAATGCAAGTGGTGCAGGATTAATGCTTGGAATGCGAGGATTTTTTCCTAATATTCCAAGCATGGGTGGGCTTGGACGGGCAAATCAGTCGAGCTACGAAGCGGGATCGAAGGAGACCAGGTAGTGACAGGACATGAAACAAAACCGATTTTTGAAAAGAATTTGGATTTTCGTTTTGATTTCCTTTGATCCTTAGCCAAATTTCCGCACGAATTTCAACCAATTAAGCCCCCAATCCACCTCAGCATTGCTTCAACGGAGGAGAATTTCACTGGTACTGTTCACAATCTGAAAGCTGTCCGTCGCCGCCCCTATTTTGTCGCCGCTGACTCTCCCCATCCGTTCTCATGCCTTCTCGCGCTATCTCGCTGCTGCCACCTCTGCGCTACCGGTCAGAGGTCGTACGCCCTCTCATAAGTGCCTCGGACCCGTGTCAGGGCTGCCGGCCACGGCCGCCACCGCCGTACTACCCTCTCGTGCCTTCCGCCCTCTCTGCTCTCTCTCGGCCGACCTACACCGCCGCTACCTTTTGACCGCCACATTGTGTCGCCCGAGACTGCCAGTGCACCGCCCTTGAGCCAGCCGCACCGAGTCTTCCCGACACTGCCATGCGCCACCGCCGCCACAGCCCAAACACTGTGCCGAACCACCTCTGCTGTTCTATTTAAATGCCCGAGCCCCTCCATTTGAAGGCATTGATCTCCAGTGTTAGCCAAGCACCCCCCCCGAAGCTTCAGTCGTCCTCCCCATTGCCGATAATCGCTGGAATCCCCAAAGGCAAGCCTTAGCTCAATTCTCTCTCTCTCCGAGCCATCTCTTTCCAATTAACCTCGCCTGTAGCCTCCTCAAGCCCCCAGAAACCCCTTTGAACCGCCGTCTTAGCTCCCTGAGCACCCCTCTTCCCTGGCACCGAGAACCACCGCCCGGCCGAAACACCTCACCGTGGCCAGCCCAACTCCAACCTCCCCAACCCGAACCACCATTTCCATGAGCTTACCCTAATCCCACAGATGCTCAAAGGCCACTGCCATTGACGGTTTAACCCTCGGTTCACCCTGCACTGTTCAAACTTCCTACGGAAGAGAAAGCCTCGCCACTGGAGAACGCCGACTCCGCTGACCCTGCCGACCCCCAAAATGGAACCTTGTGGCCCTAGCAACCCGACCATAGCCTCTAAAGCCATCGCAGACCACCCAAACCCCGCCAACTTCCATCGCTTTTTCCCCTGTTTCTGGCGCGCGGTCAGCCGAGGAAGATGAACAGTAACAGCCGGTTACTGTTCACCCGACCCGGTAAACCCAAACCCGAACCTATTGAACAGTAGTGGATCTGAGCAACCAAACCCGCAATGAATAGTAAAACCCGCAATGAACAGTGCCTGACCCGTTACTGTTCACCCAAACCCGAAAACACAAATGTATACCCATTTTGACCATTTCGAGCCCGCCGACCCATTTCTCAGCTCCGTTTCGCCTTTTGGACCCCCTATAAGCCCAAAACCGTATTTATTTGGATTTTTTGGATTTTTTTTCTTTATTCCTAGTTCAATCCTTCAAGCATGGAGCTGAGTCATTTTATTTGGTTTTGCATTAGCTTCCGATGTTGAAATTCAACTGGATCAGAAAGGAGAAGATCAAGCCCAAGCTCAAGAAACCAAATAATTCGAAATTGTCGAAGTTGTAGATCTGCAAGGCAAGTCACATGTCTTTGATCATATTGAACCTACATTCCTTTAATTATTTATTTATCAATATTTTCATTATGTTATTTATGCGCTATTATTTCTTGTACAATAAATGTTTAGAATAACATGATATTTTAGCTAATGTCCTACCACCCGAAAAAGCCCTGTTTCATTTTATGGCCATATTCACCTTGACAAAACTTAGTAATATTAAATGTATTAATAATGTAATCATGGTAGTTTAGGAACTCAATAAATTTTCCACTACTAAGATACTAGGCCTTTTTGCCGATAGAATTTTAAAAGTGATTCTAGGACAAGGAGGTATCACGGGAAGCCATAAGTTGGCCAGGACCCATGACCTTATCCTAGGGTGGAGGATTAGACCGAAAAGGTGGCAGTGAAGTGAGTACTGAAATATGGGTTTGTGGATGGAAGTTGCCTCAGTAAAAATATAAGGACTAGACATTTATGCCAAGTAAAGAACATAGTAACCGCTCAATCACAAGCGTTGACTTGTCAAATCTGGTTTAGTAGTTGCTCAAATCGATTGAATATCTACATAAAGGCATGATATATTGTTCCAGAAAAGGGAACAACCGATGTAGGGATGTGGTATGAAAATGGTAAAACCATACTTTCACAACGGTAGGCTCCGCCCTGTCAGGCCGCCGTATTCCGTGATAGGGGGTTCCTAGTCTACCTGGTAGAGGTTACATAAAGAGATGAGCAGTGAAATAACCTTGTTTTCTTAACTTAGTCATGAGGCTTGAGAAATCTTGTGGGTAAAGTTGGGCAACTCTGCAGAGTCATTTACAAATGGTATCCGAATACGTTGTGCTTTCGGTAAATGAAGCTGTGTTTAATGGGTGATTCCAATAGCGAAGTATAAGTAGATTTAGAAATGTTTTGGAAATGTGGAAGTCTGGTAATCAGGTTTTGAAATCCCAAACTTCTTAAGAAGTTTATGGTTTATTATCTTGTGTTTAAAAACAAAATATTTACAAATAAAATTGCATCCACAAATAATTTAACAAACCCCTATACTCCCATCTTTTGGAAATCCTGGAAATTAGTTATATAGCATTTTCCCATGTGACTTATTGAGTATGGTTGGTTGTACTCATGCTTGCTAAAATTGTAAACAGAAAAAGCTTGTCAAGAAAATGAAGGAATCTATGAAGATGACGTTGAGCTCTAAAATATAGACGACGCCTGGTGTTAGGGTTTATTCTACACTGAAGCATGTCTGTAGAGTTTCTTTTTGTGTTGTATTATATCTTTGGGTTGTACGCCCCGTTGTGTAAAACTTGGCTGCTAAGCCTTAATTTAGTAATAAAGTTTGTTTTTATGCTTAAGCTTGTGATGGTAATGGTGTACACTCATCTGCAGTACTCACAGCTGAACAATCCTGGGCAATTGTGAGGGTATCGTAACGGCCTCAGAAATGGGGGCGTTACAGGACAAGAGTGACCAACATGAGAGAGCATCAGACCAAAGGAAATAGGGGTCAAGAAACAGTTGGGTTACAGGACAAGAGTGACCAACATGAGAGAGCATCAGACCAAATGAAACAGGGGTCAAGAAACAGCTGGGAATTCCAGTGTAGTAGATGGAGCGGAGGAGTATCAGCATGGCCCTAAAGTCTCAGTCCAAGGACAGACATGGTAGAAAAGCAGCTTCCAAAAATATGAAAGTGAGAGCGATGGGGAGAAGCACCCAGTCGGACAAAGCATAGTGAATGCAAGAAGCACAGAGGTTCCGGTGGAGATTCGGGCTGCCAAAGTTGGAAGTTCAATGGTGATTCTTATTCTGATCGTGCCATCCTGGATGTGTGGAACAGTGGAAGTGTGTAGCCGACAAGTGGTCGAAGAGTTGATTATGAAATTATCTATCACTAAATCAGAAAATTATTGAACAATCTATGGATAATACATTTCTAATCTAGAACTTATCAAATATCATGAGGCAAAAGGAGAATACACAAACATGTCATTTAGTTCGACCAAATATGAACTGGCGGTATGGGTATACTGACTGGTCGTGAGCTGATCGGACATATCATAAACTGGTATGCGATCTGACTGTACGGAGATATGGACTGGTCATAAGGAGTTACGAATCGATCGTGAATGACTAGGAACTAGTTGCGTATCATATTGCATAAGTTTCGTCCAAATAATATTTCTATACTCGAGGTTTGATATGTCCTGTTAGGAATCGCTACCGTCTATTGATAGAAAAGATGTTCTCCAAATAGGATCTCTCCTCATATTAGATAAGGATCCGATCACAACTAAGAGTATATGAACCTACAAGATCACATACTTAATGGGTTGGAACAATTAGGATCCGATCAGAGGTTCTCCAAATAGGATCTCTACTCATATTAGATAAGGATTCGATCGAAGGTTCTCAAAGTGGGGATACGATCTCTACTCGTATTGGATAATGATCCGATCAGAAGCTCTATATAAAGGGGTGCCTTGGGCTATGGGCCCGTGTGAACAAGACAAACAGATTACACCATCCACTAAAAACCCTAGCCACCATCTCTCACGACCCCTACTATGCATGCTGGTGCTAGTACATCGGCACACGGCGTTCCTTCCTTGGATGCGTGGACTTTGATAGAGGTGCTGCTGCAACCGCGATGCTGATTGGGATGATCCCGAGAAGAAGTCAATCGGTCATGGAGATCAGCTATGCTAGAGGACAACCGGCTTCTGAGAATCACTTTCCAAAGGTGTTAGATGATCAACCACTTTCACTACACTGATGTGCGCTATGTTGAACTGGACTGCTTCAACTCTCCTTTTGCTACACTGTGTGTGTAGTGGTAATGATCCATGATCTATTACTCGTATGGCTTTCTAGTTTGCGCGGTAGAAAATTTTAATTTGCACTAGTATAGTCTATCCGTATCTCAATAATATAGCAATTCTCTGATATCTGAAATTCAGGGTACTCCAATAGCTTGAGTTACTCCAAAAGCTTAAATTTATAGAGAAGGCAATATGGTACCATCATGCTTCCAACATTCTTTCAGAAGAGAAAAGCGGGCACAAGGCTTCTGAATCTCAAGCATACGAAACTATTCAACTACACACTGTCCCGCCCATATGTGTATGCAGCAGACAAAACCATTCAAGCACACACTACCATATGCGTGATGCATCTCAAGCAGACAACACTGTTCAACCACACAATGGGGGTGTTTTTGTTGGGGCTTCGGCTTATGTCTTTTAGGTGTAGCTTTTAAATGTAGTTTATTATTCTAATAAATAGTGATTGTTAAAAGAAGTTGAAGCCAAAAGCCGACCGAAAAGGCAAAAATAACGGAAATATCCATTGAAAACAAGCCAGAGGATCTGTTTCCTTAAACCAATACAACAGCAGAGAATTCTCTTGCATGAGATGATATTTGTTAAGGAACCATCGCTGGCGACCAGTCCGATCGATTCCTCTACTTTATGCAAAATAAGATCAATCATAGAAGACAGAAAATAGTAGATTGAAACACAGAGAGGTAGAGAGCACTCCTGGTCTTTCTTTATTGCTTTCTTTCTAATTGCAGGTGCCCACCATAGGCCAAAGCTTCCAGCCTAGGTCTAGGTTTCCTAACAATATTAATTAGCCTAGCGGCTAGGGAGAAAGTAGTGAAACTGACAGTTTTGATCCATTACTATTGTCGATAGACATCTGAAAAACACAAAGAAAATGTGAGGCAATACTCCATCACCTTCAATTTCGTCGCCAGGTTTCGCTTTTTCCATCGCGAAAAGTCGGTCAACATTAGCAAATGACAAGATCAGGATCCAAATTTGGGCCCCAACCAAAGATCTGAGAGATGGAGGAATCACCAAAAGAAATTGATGGGTTTGAGGAGGATGTCCATATCTTTGAAAAGAGTGGACGGTGTGTATTCACGCCATTGCACTCCACGTGCATCCACTTTAAATTTGTCACAATCCACAACCTACCAAACCAATTGTAACACGTCTTGGCAAGGTCCTTTACTACAAGAAGTACTGCCAAATTATACAAGTATAAAGGTTCAGTGACTTCCCTGTTGGATCTATCTATGAGCTTTCCAGGATCTTTTTTGTTTGTTTGAACGAACCGACAGAAGAACTGCCTGATATATTGATAAAGAGGAAAAAAACAATACACTTGTCCTGCTGGAAAACTCCACAGGCAAGCGGCCACTATCACCATAATATACAACTCTCACACACAGCACACATGCAGCTAAGGGAAAAAAATAGACACATTCCACTTTCCCATACGCTAAAACTACAAACTAAAAATCAACAGATGCAGAGGACCACAACTGCATGAAGCTTGAGAGAGAAGAATAGAAGTAAAGATAAGATGAACCACAACTCCACCACGGTTGAAGAACCATGGTAAGCACCATACACTAGCAGAACAATCAACAGAGAACTTCATAATGAAAGATGGCGAGGAAGCAGCCCTTCCATTCAGTTGACGACGGTGGATGACACGCAAAAAAGCTGATAGGTCTGACACCACTCCCCCTCCTCCCACACGGCTCCCCAACGATGGCTTGCTTGGTCACGAGACCGAACTAGAACTGCTGAAACACGGGGCCTCTAAAGCAGTATTCCTACTCAGGACGACAACTCAAACTGTGGGACACCCAACTCGTTAGGCCTCTTCAAACAACTGGCCCGGGACTCAGGGCGAGGGTCCCCAGTAGCAACAGCAAGGCTAGGCCTTGACCACAAGCCCACTAGAGAGCGAAGTAGCAGACGGCTAAGAGGTAAGGGGCTTCTTTCGGTCTGGCGGCGAGGAAAGACTCCTGGCAACAACGAATATCGGTGGAATCTATGCCTTCCATGAGCAGGCCGATCGGCGGAGGACTCTCGAGTGACTACAAACGAAAGTAAAGGAGAGGACGTAGAAAGCTCCGGGAACGGCAAGGAGGAAGACTCCTGGGTGGGGACAACGGTGTGCTACGACTCTGGCGGTGGGGCAGACTCTTGGGCGACGGTGAACGGTGGTAGATGATCGAAGACGCTAAGGGGTGATGGAGGCTGAAGGAAAGCCGAACACAGTTGGAGGGGGCCAACGCTGGCGGTGGCTGTAAAAGACAGGCAAGGACTGGGTGCTTCCTTTGTCGGCGGCTGGCTCACATTCAGATCCAGTGACGCCCTCTCCATGACACGGCTTGGTCAGGTGGGGACGGGGGCGACGCCAAGGCCTCGCCACCGATGTTGTTGATTCTCCAGCGAGCCGGTGCCGGGGTACGCCGAATGCTGCACACAGGACCCGACGAACGCAAGCATCGTCAGCCGCCCGTTCTTGATTTCCTTGAGCTTGTACTCCTTGAACTTGATGGGGCCCTTGTAGAAGTCGAGCGGGCTAAAGGCGTTGCTGGGGTACTTCTTCTCGAGGTCCTTCATACACGATGTGTTGGTTGGGCAAGAAATCGCATCGGCCAAGCAGCAACAGGAAGACAGCAACGTCGTGCTCTTCTTCTTCAGATCTGGCGGTAGCAACAAGAAGTAGCGCTAACCAATAGGAAGTCACGCCAGCCAAGCAGCAATAGGAAGACGGCAACGTTGTGCTCTTTTTCTTCTTCAGATCTGGCGGCGCCATGACAAGATCTAGATGGATAGGGGGCCGTCTCGGTGACTGGCGTGCTCGCATCCACTTCGCGCTGCATGCGTCGCCGCAATCGTCATAGATCTGAAAATGAATCATCTTCACTGGCGGCAAAAAGGACAAGAGAGGCCTTAGATCTGGAACGATAGTGGGAGGGGAAGAAAAAAATGGAGGGGAGCTGCAGTTGGGGGCGGGGGGGGGGGGGGGGGGGGGGTGGGGCGTCGTCGTTGCCGTGCTGGTAGCAACGACAGCAATGGGGGACGTCGGTGGAGGCCTTTGGTGGCGCATGCTGAGTTGCCCGAGGGAGTGGCTCAGGAGGCCCGAGGCTTGTGTGAATTCAGCTATGGAGCTCTTTTTCCAGGATCATACCAAACAACTTCTTACTGAACATAGCATTGCTAATCATCATGACAGTAACAGTAATATTAACCTCGGAGAAGTAACAACATTCCTAGAACTAATCATGACAGTTACAGTAATGTTAACCTCGGAGAAGTAACAACATTCCTAGAATAAGCTGCTTATTAATATTGGAAGTACAACCCTTGAGTTTGCCAGTGGAACATAGTAGGATTAACACTCTGGTCACGCCTCTTGAACAGAATTTCATGCAATGTCCTACTTACAATGTCGAAAGTTGCACCATTGCATAAAGGTCTACTACCCTCCATTGCTAATTTGCTATCAACATTACATTGTGGAACCAAAACATAATCAATATACAGAATATGGCCAAAAGAAGCACGTG
The DNA here is from genome assembly GCA_017311315.1 of Dendrocalamus latiflorus. Taxonomy (NCBI): domain Eukaryota; kingdom Viridiplantae; phylum Streptophyta; class Magnoliopsida; order Poales; family Poaceae; genus Dendrocalamus; species Dendrocalamus latiflorus. Next base: position 35,722 of record JACBGG010000383.1, read on the forward strand.
TAACACTGCACAACAAGAATCTAATAATTAAAGGCCCTACATTAATGGCATTAGTATTCCGCCAGACAATGAGTTGGCATGTATACCAAAATGTAGTAGTTAATACTAAAAGTCGATATCATATGACATAATTATCAGACAGTGGATAACTTTGAGCTACACTTGATCTATGTGCTTTTGTTCCAGGTCACAAAACTAGGAAGAGCCGCAGAAACATACAGAACAGGCCAGCCTAAAGCTGAGGGCTATGAGCTCCCTATCTTCAGAAGTCAAATGAACCCACTGACGCAATTCCAGTGCTTAGGCTTCTTGATTCCTGCCTGCTCACGTAGTTGTCACAGCTGTTGCCGAGCCTCCTTGCAGGAGCTGAGCTCAAGAGCTCAATGCCCTGCTTGCCCATCTGCTGCACCTCCTGCAGCGAAAGTATCTTTATGCAGGACACACTGTTCACAAATTCCCTGCATATTACAAGCCCGGTAGATGTAAGAACACATAAACAGTAAAGACGGATGCTCAGGAACTTATTAGGATTGTTAAAACTTACTGCCATGGATCATCACCAACTAGAAGGACATCATCCTCTCGGTCAACAAATACAAGCTGCCAGCCTGATCTCGAAGGGTCTTCCAACTGGCCCTCAAGGCCAAATAGGCGCCCTACCTCACTACGAAGTTCATGATAGCTGCTAAATCTAGTGATGTCAAGCAACCTTACAACGGTTCCAGCTTTGTAAACCTATAGTGCATAATTTTGTCAATTCAAAGTGCTTCAGGGAAAGGAAGTGAAAAGGAAGCAACTGTGTTGATTAATGGTGCATCAGGTAAACAAGTCAATTCACTCACCTTCACAAAGGTTGCAGGCGATCGATTTACTTCATAAGAATTCTCTGAACATGGAACATATCCCGATTCATCTAAGCAACTTGGACTAGTTAGTGCTTGATTCAAGGGGAAATCATTTTGAGAAGGGCTCAGGAAATTAGTGGTGGAAAATGGTATTGTGCTTGAACCATTGTCATTCTGAAGGCTTGGAATGCCACCTTGCATCAAAAGTGACTGAGAGTCTATATTAACACCAAACAAAAGGTGATTTTGAGGATCGGAGCTCCCATCTTGATCCACCAAGCACTCTCTTCCAGGTAACGGTGCTAATACAGAGCTTTGAGGGATATTAGGATGCGCTAGATCCAACTGTTCTATCTGGGACGAAATTACATGAGGTCTAGAAGGGATCACAGACTCTACTGCTACTCGCTTAGATGACCATGGGTCAGAGACAGGTACGGGGGTGGTTCTTGGCACAGCTGGGAGGGTTGAAGCTGCTTCTGAAGGGAATGGTCTCAACGTGTTATGCATGGACGAAACATGTGATGGAGAGAGAGAGCTGATATTTGTGTCTGAAAAGTTCTGCTGCTGTGAGAATGCTGAAACTGTATGCAATGAGGAAGGTGAAGACTCAGTGGCGGATGAAAGCTGAGAAAAAGCCGACAATGCATTTGGTACGGACTGAAAGTTGGGTAAGTGCTTCTGTTGTTGCATGTGTTGATGCTGAGGTGTTTGCACACACTGTGACTGCTTCTGGTAGTGTGATTCTTGCTGCTGCTGCTGTGGCTGCAGCTGTGGCTTCTGTTCATTAAATGACTGGCAGTGTTGAAACTGTTGCTGGAGGTACTCAGGCTGAGTATGGCCTTGGATTGTGTTTTCATTGATGTTTTGGTGGTACATCTGCTGAAACTGAGGCTGTACTTGCTGCAGAATCTGACTCGATAGAAAAGCAGATCTACCAACAATGTTCTGAGGTTGCTGGAACTGCAGTAATGCAGGTGATACTTGCTTCGTGGTGTTCTGTAAAGCTGCTGCCGCTATTGTTTGGTACATGTCAGGTTGCAGACCAAGTAGGGAAGTATCCAACCTTGGCTGCATCCAAGGACTCATACCAAGTCCGCCAAAATTCAATGACTGGAAACCTGGGCTTGCACCATCTCGAAGCCACATAAGAGAAGAGGTCAAGTCATCCTCCTTTCCACCTGCAAAAACCATTAGAGCAAATGCATTAACAACTGAATCGATCAACATTGTACACTGCAATGGCTTGAAGGCATTGGCTAAAGATGCAATCGTAACTTGTACCATATAAGGAAGGCAAGCCTGTTGGCCATGGACGCTTTAGTCTGAGAGGAAAAGGAGATGGATACATCGGGAAAGTTGTCAGAGGCTCAATCTCCCAAAGAGACACCCTTGGCTGCCTTTCTCCAGCAGTTGACTCATCCCATCCAATCTGCATGGTTCAAGGGAAAAGATTGCATGCTTAATTTTCAAGCATGTCATAGCCAAGGCAGCATATGTCTGAAACACACCATCTAATTGAAAACTAGACTAGGATGCAGGTGAAGAAGTGTGAGTGCATGTAGAGGTTTATAGACAAACAGATATTTGTTTGTTTCAAGATATACCTTTACAGAACGCCAGTGCGAGTTCGGCCAACGAACAGGGTCAAGATCACTTATTCCTGTAATTGTCCCCATGTATCTGCAAGTAAGAGCACTTGACCAATTTAGACCACTTATATCATGTAAGTTAGTTTGAAAACATGCAGCTCATTACGACAGACGAGAAAACCAGATAGATATATATAGATTATATACAAAGCACCAACACAAAGAACCTGATATTAAGGGCATCAAATGACTTATCTACATCCTATACCGGGGGCAAGTAAAATCACGACAAGAATAAAGTATGATGCAATGCCCACACAACAAAATTATAAGAGATAAACACAGGTTTGACATACCGCCTAACACTAGATTCTTCTGTCTCGAAAAGCATCCGGAAACGCATGCCCACAGATATGCAGGTATGGTACACAGCTTTTACGTACTTGGCCAGTGGTATAACAAACTCTGAAGGGCTTGCTCTGCAAAACACATGGGAAAAGCTGAGTATTAGAGAGGAAAATGATCAGATATATGTAAGAAATTGTTCTACCTTGGATTGTAGAAAATAGTAAACCGGCTATTTGTTGATGCAGCATGAGCAGCTGCAGCAAGCAGACCAATATGCATGCTATCACTAGACAATACTGAAGATGGCATAACCGTTTGTGGCCTATTTGCCCGTCGAATTCCCAGAAGCAGCTGATTGTTGTCATTCCTGATCAACCAAAGACATACATGATTATATCAATACAATCAGCAGAAAAAATCTCCGCTGGAACAATAAGGTTAAGAAGGAGAGAACTGAGTGATTGTTCTGAAAAAATTGAAAGAGCAGATATACCAGATAAAAAGGACAGAGTCTCCAGCAACCAGTCTCTTCGCACTTACAAAGATGCTCCAACCTGTCGTCAGAAGATGCCGCTTTGGTTGGCCTGCACCAAGAATTTGATATTGCAAGTTCATTTTCATCATACTGGTTTCTGAAACTTTTATGAGTTGTATAATACAAAGCTGCATGAAACAAGGGTATGATACAAGGCCGTATGCACTACCAAAAGTCCCAAAAATAAGAACCAACAAAAGTGCTAGAAAATAACTAACCTCGAAAGATATGACGGAATTTCCACTCATTGCCATGAAGGTCATTTGCAATCAACTCCTGTGCTGGAGGCTGGTGAGTGAAATCCTACAGAATTGTCAAAGGAACATTTAGAACCACAAATGGTTAAGTTCACTTGATCTGAAGAAGAAACATGTCTGTCCAAAAGATGCAGCAGACAATTGCTGTTCAACAACACATACCAGCGGAGGAAACACTTTCTCTGCTGCTCGACGGGGAACAGAGAATCCACCATGTGTACTTGTGTCACTTGCAGTTAATGTTTTGCAAAAATAATTCGTTGGTTGTTTGCTGGCAGTGCTTAATTCAGCAGGTAGAAATGGGTCCTTGAGCTGTTGCTGCAAAGAAGACTAAGAAAGATAACATAAGCTTCTTAGATACAAACAGAAGCATACAAATAGATGGCGGTAGGTAGGAAATCCTGTATTACCGGGCTGAGTGGCTGTAGCGTCATCTGTGCATAGACCTCTTCTGTCTCTGCATCGGCCTGAAGGAAGAAATACAGCAAAGCTAATGAGACACAAGGGATATTACTTGGTTTTTAAACAAATGTGCTATATAGCTCCAGACTTACGTGCATGGTCACATTATGTAGTTGGCATATAAGCTGCGGAGGCAGGTTAGGATAGTTTGGGATCTGGGACTCCATTTCCTTGTTTGTTGAAACGGCTACCTATGGTAGAAATTTATGCAAGTTCATTAACACCTCAAAAAAATCTTTAGTTCAGGCAGAACCATTTAAGATCTGACGATGGAACGCTGCAAGATATCGAACTGAACAGAAAATTCGCAATATTTACAGAACTGACAGAAATTCTGCAACATTTCAGTCTAATCTTTGTAGCAACCTGTAGTGAGAGGAAGAAGAATAACCTGCTCACTGTGACCTTGAGGAAAATACACCACCCGACTACCGACCGCAGGCAACAAAACAAGAGGCCCGGCACAAGCATGCCACAACTCAGAATTAAGGCACTTCTGCTCTTCTGCTACTGAAAAGGAATTGTTGACATGTAAATGAGCAGACTACAAAGAATCAAAATTTTAAAACAATTGCATCATGTGTATTATTGTAATAACTGAATAGTCCTGTTGTTAAAAGAAAAAAACACTCAAATGAAGAATAAATTGATAGCTTGCCACATTGGATTAATTTGGATCACTTAACTACATAGAAATTTAAAGCACGAGAAGCAAGCAACCTAGCTAATTTATCCTACGCACTTACACTACCAATGGAAGAGAAGAGTATTAATGAGCAAAAATTCGGTACAAACCGTCAACTGAAATGCCAAGATGAGATGACATACCTTCCGGCGACCCCGCCTGGTCCGGGAGGCCGCCGCCGGCCGACGGTGAGCGCTTCATTCTTCCCACCACCACTCGGCCAACTCAACAACTGATCTAGAAGGCAACACAAGAGTGCACGAAATGGAAGAGAAAACGACAGAAGAAGCCCCTTCTTTCTACACCAAATCGCGAGCCCTTCCAAACATGCGCGTGGTCTGAAGCAAGCAACCCAGCGCCATCGCTTTCTCCTCCCCCCCAAACTTGCCAAACCTCTCACTCTGCGCGACCAGCCACCCCCAAAGGCGCAATCTTTTCGATCCAAGAAGTCGAGATTTTACATCACGGCGCGAACCACTCGATGCAAGAACCCCAGTTTCACCTCCAAGAGCTGCGAAGCTTGCAGAGAGTCGCTGTCTTCAGGAGCAGGAAGGGGCGGAAATGCGCAAAGGCGCCGACTTTGCAAAGAAACGCGCCGGAACAGCGAAGCCTTCTCGATTGAAGAACGCGCAGCCTCAGATCTCGCTGCCACGAGCTCGAAAGGGACAGCTCCCAACCCCGAAGATCCTGGCCCTCGCTCCACGGCAGATCCGACCGCCGCCGCCGCCGGAGGGGTCGACTAGGAGCATGCTACTGCTACTACTGCTCCTTGCTTATAGAGTTATAGTTTGCTGCTTGTTTTGTGCTTGCAACTTCGCTCCTACTACCCGGAGAGTAGTAGGGAGATAGAGAGGTCTACTTCTCACTCCTCACTTCTTGCTTCTCTTGGTTGCTTCTCCTTGCTGCTGCTGCTGCTTCTGCGCCTTGTGCAGCTGCTCCTATGCAGTTCTTGGGGCGCTCCTCTTTTGCTTCTCCCTCTCCTCTCTCTCTTGCCTTTTAAACCAACTTTTCTCTCTGCAGCGTGCTCCTGGTAAGTTTTTGCACCTCTTTTTTTACTGCCCGTGGAACGTATGTACGCACGTACACGGCTACAAGACCACATGGTTCTTGACATTCGATGCATCATAATTACAGGTAATATACACAAGGAGGAGAGAGAGAAAAGTTTTTTCTACTACCTTGTACACCGCCTTTTCTATGGCCTGGTTGACATGGCTCTGCTGCCGTATATAACCACATTGTTATTTGGGAGATTTGACGATTTACTTTATCTTTTTTTTTTGCTACTTGATAAAGTATTGTGATATCTCACTGAGATATCACTTGCCGTTTCAATAAAAGATATGGTAAATCATCAATTCATCCATGTTATTTTGGGTTGTGGGCCGATGGATTTTAGTTATAGATGACTTTTATCTAGGTTTTGAAGATAGCAGTGGATTGTAGATACGTTGATGTAGACAGCGTATATGATTTTGAGCTCAGAAAGTCATTCGAAAAATACATTTCAAAAAGTCATTATATTTAATTTACTTAGTGAGAAACTAAAACCAAAAGTTAAAAAACAAGGGACGCCAATGGTATAGAATCGAAACCTGTTGAGATGAAAAAAAAGGTGACACTTTAATTCTCAGTCATGGTCATCTAGTGGGCTTCATTTCATAGATCCTCATGATTCTGCCTATTTTTTACTTGTGTTTATTCATCCTGGTTAGCGCTTTATTATTATCTTCTAGCTGTTTATTGCAAATTGATGGTGTGGTCAAACCAACATGTGACATATGTCGTATGTGGTGATATATTTCTGGTCAAAGCGCAATTAGACTCTTGGAAACTAGTCTAGCGCCCATACTTTTTAGTTTTTAAAAACTACTTTTTAATTTTTTTACATTAGCTAGTTTTTAAATAGAGTATCATTTTAAGACGTGGTCTACAAGTTGATTGTAGTACATACTGTCGTGACTTCATTTATATCGGTCAAAACTGCAGACGAGTTCATGTTACTCTGTACTTTCTCTCACGAACAACACAAAAACATAAACCGCAGCCAAAAGTTATAAGCCAAAAAATAATAATATGCCCATAACTAACAGTGTACAGTAACAGTCCTTTCCATGTAGCGCAAGAAGTGTCGCGGGAAACATTTCAAGCGTTTCAACAAGTTTTAAATTTAATTTGAAGCGCTAGCTATAAAAAAAAACTACCTATATATCCTGCCTTCTCCCAAGGGGAAAAGTATCCCCTATCCCTATCACATACGTACAGTACGTACGTATAGATACGGAGAGTACCGTACAATGGCCAAGTGTACGTACGTGTCTGGTTTTTTCTCTCTCATGGGAAAAAAGGGAAACTAGCCCCCGATTAATGAATTATTACTCCTATGCAAATCAGAAGGCATCTTCCATGCAGATTAATTAATTATCACTTATTCATGTACATATGAAATTAAGATGCGAAATCTTCAAACTGTTCATACGGAGTGCTGTTCATCAACGGCAACGGAGGACCACGTCACGTTCACACAGAGGCATGACTTGAGGCCTGTTCTTTTCGGCTACGACTTATGACTTTTAACTAAAATTTTTGAATTTTAGTTGTTTACGGTACAGATTACGGAGAGACAGATACTCACTTGCGATTTTGGCTGGTACAGATGGTGGGCTTTTAACGTGTAGATTGTTTAACTTGTAGATCCCGTCTTGAGAAAATACTCCGTTTGAAAGTTAGATACTGTAGCAAAAACAAAAAAAAACAGTTTTTAAGGTAAAAAACAGGCCCATAAGCTTATCTCCCTCGCCGACATAAATTTAAGTCAAGATCAAATGGTATCCTACTACTTCAATTAAGTCAAGATCATCTAGCCTATTACAAGTTTCATGACCAAGTTTGTAAGAGATCTCTCCGTATTGTTTTGAGCGTCTTTGTTGAGTTAGGGCTTTTAAGAAGTTAGTTGGGGGCATGAGACTCAACGATGCATAGCTTAATGACGAGTTCACATCACAGGGCTAGCTGGTCCAGCTTAGACAAAAGGAGATATTTTCATAACAAAGGTACTTCGACCCGTTTGGTATAACTCCTGCTTCCAGCTTCTCATCCAGATTATGTGAAGCTGCACCGAATATATATGGGTGGGTTCTTTTGAGCTGATGGCTTATAGCTTAAATATTTGAATTATGTTGTTCGCGAGAGACGGTACACAGAGGAAAATAGTCGCATGCGATTTTGGTATAACTAGCTCATGAGAAAATATCTTAATGCTTGTACATGAGTAATGGTAATGAATGCATGATTATGCTACTGCTGCTTGTGTTTCTCGATGAAGTTATGGTCTTGGTTTGGAATTAAAAAAAGTATATGTTTAGGCATCACCTGGATGTTTTTTTCTTAATAATCATCCAGATTTAAGACCGTTGAATTAGAAATTCCTAATAAAGCCTTTTGCACGGTCTGGAAAATATCTTCTGCATATAGTTTTGTGTATGCACATGTGGCACATAGCAGCCTGAAGATGATGAATATCTGTGTTTTGGATTACTTCAAAATCTCAGGGAATGGTCTTTTAGACTTGATAACTAGCTCGTGAGAGAATATCTTAATGTTTGTATATGAGTAGTGGTAATGAATGCGTGATTATGCTAACTGCTTCCTATTTTGCTCGATGAAGTTATGGTCTTGGTTTGGAATTTTTTTAAAAAAAGCCTTTTGCAGGGTTTGTATTGCTAGCTGTTTACCCTATTCCATGCTTTGTGAGTTTTTGTTTATCAGCCATAATTCATGATCCTATTCAATGTTGTCTAAAATCTGAACTTTGAAGCTGATGCCAGTGTACGATGCAGCTGTTGTAATTTCTTCTTTTGTTTCAGAAATTCAAGATCTGTATCTTATAGATGTATAGTGATAAGATGAGCTTTGCAGTGACTGAAGTGATACTTCACATAGTGTCGTATTATTCAGTAAAATGTTCTAAATGGGAAATTTGTGAAGTGCTCCAACTTTTGGGTATAATGTATTGTGATGTGTAATATGAATTCATGAAATAATACATACGGATCGAATCCAGAATGAATGCAACAATCGGCCACGGATGTACCCTCGAACGCTATCGCCCCCACACCCTTATGTTTCATGAACAATACAAAGAAATAAGATACAAACAAAGATAAAATATTACAACTAAGGGTAAAATGGTATATTTTCCTCTAATCACCCTCTTATGTTTTTTAAAACCAACCTACTAGCCAAACACTTTTCAGAAACCACTCCAGATTCTCAGATAAGTAAATTCTCAGATAATCCAAAGCAGAAGTTGAAAAATGAAAATTTAGAGCTCTACCAAACAGGCTCTTATTAACATTATCTTAATAATAAATATGGTAACAGTGAACTATTCCGACGAATTAGTTGGTGCATGAATTATAACCCATGCATGAATGGAACAAAAGCGCAAACAAACCAAACGTCGAGCTGGGAAAGCTGATAAAAACGCTTACTCTCTCGACGCAATTCTATCCAACTCCACGGTTCCTAATTTTTCAATTTATGATTTATGGTTTCTCTCGAACAAACAAACAAACGGAACGACTTCTCGATCATCTTTTTGAAATAATTTATTGGAACAGTCTTTTCAAAACAACTTATCGATATTCGATTCATTCATATAAACACTTATATTAGACTCAAAAACCATCCGTCGCAGTAAAGAAAAACTCACACACCACGTTCCACATGGCGATCCCAATGTCAAGAAGCGTCATGGCATCCGGAACGGGCACGATCTATGCTAGGAGCTTTGGAAAATTGGATTCCACTCGGACAGTGACCTGACCGACGCCCCCCACTCACTGTGTTCCCTGCCCTTGCAACGAAACACCCCCCCTAGACCTGAGAAGTCCTTTTAGGTACGTCCATTCCCTAATAAGCCAGCAAGGCATCGCATATGTGTATATAGACGGATCCGCTACGCGTACGAACGAAACACGTAGAAAACGTTCATAAAAACGCTCCGACAAATCTATATATGATAGACATAAATGACTTGTCGGCAGGAAATTCGGGGAGGGGCAATTTGTCAGCGACTCATATGTGATGTATCCTAGCATTTCTGATCACACAGATATATATTGTGCAGTTAGCCGGCCAGACACGGTCACATGCCGGTCGATTATGCGTCGCATGGGAGATTAAGACCCCTTTGTCAGCGACTCAAAAGTGCTTTGACTTTTGATTTTTGGATATGGTTTTTAGGTTTTGATTGATTGTAAGAGAGGTTGAAGGAGTAAGGGTCTGTTTGGGAGAGCTCCATCAGCTCCAGATTCACGAAAAATAGCTCCACTCCACGAAATTTTACCTAAACGCTCCAGCTCCGCGAAATCTGGATCCACCAAAATCCTGGATCTGAGGGCCAGATCTATGGATTTCATGGAGCTCCTCAAGGGGTGCTCCATCGTGGAGTTGGGTGGTAATTACCCACCAATGCCACTGGTTACACACCCCATCCCACCAAAAGTGGTCATTCCCACCAAAACCTCAATTTTGTGGATCTGGAGCTGCTGTACAAGCCAAACACTCCATGGTGGGATCCCAGATCCACGGTGGAGCTACTCCATGGTGGAGCTACTCCATGGTGGAGCTGCTGTTTCAGATCCACGTTTTCAATGGTGGAGCTCTCCCAAACAGGCTCTAAGGGATATTCGTGTTGAGAAGTTACTCCATTTAAAACGGCTCCTGAAGTAACTTATACAAACAAATTATCGAAACTATATTGAAAAACTACCCTATTAAATTTTTAATTTTTAAAAACTAGAAGTCAGAAAATATAAAACATTCGGCACAAGGAAAGCAGTGTGTACAGTGAGCTCAAATGGCTGCCATGCCATGTCCTGGTCATTGGGGAGTAACCTAGTAGGTCATGCACCGCATGTGTACGGCCATGTAAGCATACATGCATATATTTGTTTGTTTGTTTTAATGCAGTCCTCGTATATTGATTAGTCTGCAGATCAAGGAGAAGAATGGTCTGCTCCTGCATATATTTGTTTGTTCGTTTTAAAGCAGTCCTCAAATATTGATTAGTCTGCAGATCAAGGAGAAGAATGGTCTGGTCCTGGTGACTGAATATGGCGATATTTGTAATAATTTAGAAAAGAAGGAAAAAGGTGTTTTTAAAAAGCACTTCTTTTTTGCATAGAATTATTCAATCTCACTAAACTCACTAAAAAAATCCCATCTTAGTTAATCCTGAGATGGTGACAGTCTGACAGGGCTATGTGTATGTGTTGCAAGCAGTTTTGGTCATCTTTTCTTTTTCTTTTTCTTTTTCTTTTTCTTTTTGTGGTACCACACTTCAGACACAGTAGTACACCATGGTGCCAGGACCAGGGCACTAGGCAGCCTCCGCCCGAGAAGCATGTGTTGACGGTGATAAGTAGTATGTCACTGCATCTAGTCTTTTTCATGTGTACGGGTGGGCAAAACTGTACTATACTCTGTGGTCAGGGTCTTCTATGCAAGGGACGAGAATAAAGTATATCATTGCCCTAAATTTTGCACGAATAAGCAGTGCCAAAGTGCTAGAAATATAATCTGGTAAACAATATTTTAGTTACTAGATCTTCCGGTTTGTTCACCCTGACCTAAGGAATGTGCTATCCAACTGCATCTGGGCAGCTGGTGGACTCTGTGAACGGTGATGAGAAGATAGATAAAGACACCAACCAGGAATTGGAACAAGTGGCGGATCCAGCAATTTAAGGATAGGTATTCGAAGATACAAAATTATTATTCAATAAAAAATATAAAAATCTATAATAGTAAATTATTCCTATCGTTTAGGAGAAACAACTGAGCATCACAACACCACTAGGAGACACAACGGCGATTAAGCCCAATTACTAGTATACATATATGTTACATCTTGTACATAGTGATTTTGTTGCCAAAATTTTGGTTATTTAGCTGAATATCCATGAATCACTGTAGGTCTGCTCCTGATTGGAACATTACATTATGGAGCTCTGGATAGCTGCAAGCATGCATTTTCTACTTAGGAAAGGGGAGAAGAAAATGATTGTTAATTTGGGACCTTGCACACTAAAATTTCCTCACAAAGGCATGTTCATATTGGCTGCAACCGATGGCTTTTGACTTAAAATAAATAGTAATGGCTGAAGAAGTGACTTTTAGAAGGAGGAAGCAAATGGTGGAAAAAGTGATAGAGATATGTGTGTGCGAGGTAGGAGCGAGAGGAGTGGGATGTGTGATGTGTCTGTGACCTTCCATCTTATCTCCGAAGTGAGACAGAAGCAAAAGGAGTTGGGAAGCCGCTTTGAGAAATCAAGTGTTCATATTAGCTTCTGATTTCTCTAAATATAAGCCAAAAGCAGAAGCTAATATAAACAGACCGAGGTGTGCCCATCTATTCACCCCATGCAAGCTACAATGTGGAGTTTGGACCATATTGCTCTTGTTGGGACACCTTAAAAAAATGGTCCCTCTCTCGAGCCTTTATCCCTCTCTGATCTTTTATTTTTGTTTCCTTGCATTGGCAATAGTAAGATAGGGCCAATTCATTTGCAAGACGTAGGTCCACTTTTTTTATTTTTCAGTCTATATTTTTTCAGTAATTACTATTAATTAGACTAATAAGATATAGTTAAAAACCAAAAGTAGTAGCTTAAAAGAAAGGGCCGGATTAGGCCCCACTCGTTTGGGCTTGAGTTTCTAGCTTTCGACTTATTTTTCACTATTTCTAAATTTCGTCTTTTTCTGGTTTTTTGAGATTTTTTTTGCCTATTCTTTTTTCCCATATTCATTTGCATTATACGTGATGGGCTAACCCTTTTTTCTATTTTAATTTTTTTAAATTTAATTATGTCAAATAAATCACCATCAGCTAACTACAGTGAATATTCAACTATAAACCATTAAAATTTAGCCTAACTGTTCATCACCTTAGTGTGGGGATGATCTAGGAGAGAGGGCTCTTTGTAATTGCAAAGTACTTCTCTCCTAAGTAGGAATGGGCAACACCTCAAAGAGGTAGGTGCCATAGGTGTTGTACAATGTCCGGTAAAAGTGCTTGTCAAATTTACATTATGCTTTCTAGTAACTATAATATCATAATTATCCGTCTTACATCTATCTCTATCTTTCCATTTAAGCTTCTTGCCATACTCTCTCTTTTTTTTCCATTCAGGCTTCTTGTACACAACTGGTGAAGTTTTTGTAACCGCCCGAGTAGTTGTACCTGAATAGCAATAACTTAGATCCTTGTACATGCTCACAACAGCAGTTAATTTTTAGGTTCTTTTCCTCCATGTAACGGCACAAAGCGACTACTCCTAGTACACAGCTAGTAGATAGCTAGCTATTGAAAATTTCTGCGAGGACAATGCAATTGCAACTGCAATGGCTAGGATGGGAACTGATAAAGGATAATATGTTTTATCCGATATTTATATACGAGAAATACAAATATGGTAAGTACAATCTGTATTCTAGAATGTTCATATTCGTATTAAAAAATGTTCGTATCTATATTTAAGAATATTTGTATTCATATTTGAGAATATACATATTCGTATTTGAGACTATTCGATTCATATTCGATCTGTTTCTATCCTTGACGACCTCCCTAAACCAAGGTTCACAAGTAAAAAGTGAAAATTATTTTGTATAATTTCCAACTCTATGCACTATATTGCTAGCTCGTGTTGACGTGTAGTCACGTTATATAAATTTGTTCTACTGAGATTTGTTACAAAAGTGTTAGGATATTCATATTTGACCGAATTAAGTACATATTCGATTCGAATTCGTATTCGTTACGACATTCGATTCGTATTCGTATTCGAGAATGTTCGAATTTATATTTATATTTATTTTAAAAATAAAAATTCATATTTATATTTATTTTAAAAATATATAGATTTATATTCATATTTGATATTATCCTGTTAATATTTTGCCGAGGACGATGAGACGAGGAAAGGAGCTAGATCGTCCAATTGTACCAGTCCCCGCCTTAACCACCATTACTGCACATGTACTGTGTGTGTGGCCTCATCTCCTTGCCATTTGTTTGTGTCAATGAACAGATGTTGCTTGCGTAGTGGGGGCTGTACAATCGACACCAATTGAATCCAGGGAAATAAATTGCCATCAACTAATCACCCAGAAGCGGCACTGTGCACATAGACTGGAAAACAATCCGGTGGCACTTGTACAGTACTTGGACATCAATCATCCTCCACCCGTCCGATCGTACGATGAACGATCCGTATCGAGGCGACGATAAAAACAAATCTAAATATTTTTCTACCGAGCTGGATCTGGACCGTCGATTCTTGATCCGATGGCTCACACGCATGCCACTGGATGACTACAGCAGATCCACATTTCCTCGAAGTGAGCTAGCTAGCTCCTCTGAGTCTTATCATGGAACAACTGCTGTCTGCTGCAAATGCATCACTCTGAATCCTGATGGCTGCAACATTATATACTTCATATCCTGATGGCTGCTGTCGACTAGTTCTTTGATTCTCCTAGGGATCTAGAAATGATTAGCTGCAATGTTATGTACTCATATCCACAAAATGCAACTTTTTTTATTTGCACTGTGCTGCTCCCTGTGATGCATCATCAGGCACAGTGCACACACTCCTGCGGGTTGTAAAAGACTGACCAGCTCTGATGATCCAAACCTTCGCATGCATGGACGGGAGAAGTTGCAAAATTTCCTTGATGATCAGCATCAGGAGCTGTTGTTTCAGTGGATGGATCATGGATGGAGAGGTCCAGAAGATGCCACGTGGGCTGCAGATCAGTCTCACGGTCTGATCATTGGAGATAAGTGCATCACGATGTATGTGTACGTGTCAATCATGCTTCGTGTTGAATTTTGCGATCCGAATCCGATCAAATCTAACCACTTCTAATTGGATATGACCACTTTTGGTTTTTTCGACCGCTTGAAGAGCTCGATCAGATTTCTCTCAAATAATGTGAACGAATCGGAGATTATGATTAAGATCATCTTCATGTCTGTGATGGACTCTGAGCTGACTAGAGTCAATGTGGCTACTCGAGCCACTTCCGACTACAATTCTACACAGTTATCTTATGAGGCTTTTTGAATGAGGTGTTGTTCCCGTCTCCAAGAAGGTTAATATTTCAATTTTCGATAGGCCTTTGTTTTGTCCCCAACTATGACTCTATTTTTTTTTCTCGTCTAGGACTCTTGTTTCTGAGCCTACATATGTACCTCTGTAGTTATATGGTTAAGAAACACCGAAGTTCTCTATGCTTGTAATCTCTCCTCATATAATGCATTCCGCCTTCGTACGTCTGTGATTTCTTGAAAGGGCTTTTCACGTTAAATCTGTATATCCTGTTCTTTCGATTATCTATTTCTGCTATACATTTTATAACAACTGCTATCAGAGCTTCAGGTTCGAGTTCAAAGCAGCTAACCCAAGAGGAGACACCCGGGGTGACCGTTGTGCGGTATCAAGAGTGGCATCTAGGGGGTTATCGTTCTTGGCGATTCGACCCACCTCGACTCTGTTTCCGTATCTTGACTCTGGTGCCAACCCGCACCATGCCAAGCGTCAATCAGTGCTCTACCTCGGCAACTATTTCAGTGCCAGGTTTGCCAACACAATTGTTTGTGCAGCCTAACACCATGCCCTCATGTCGTATTGCGCTATCTCCATCAACGATCTTCCGCCTCAGTCGACCATCATCTTCTATCAAGAAGTTGTGTCATCAGCTCTACATATTTTCTGTTGGAGGTGAAGTTCATTGCAATTTATGCCATTATGTCTATTATCGGTGACATCCATGCGAGATTAATCATTGACAATTTTTTCAATGATTTGTTATATACTTCGGGGTACTGCGGCAAGATCTGCATATATAAAGCCTATGGTGGAGTTATATACTTTTCACATAATTTGGACTACGCTTAATAGAGGAGGCTTTAAAGAAAATATAATGTTCAGTTGTGGGGACAACTGAATTTGGTTTCTCGTTCACCGTTTGAATATGTTACAATTTGAATTGCTTGCACAACCATCATGGAGAAGTTATTGTATTGTCTTGTTTCGCTATAGGACAGATTCGGCTCAAAGTGGAGATTTATTGTATTTTATGATTTGAATCTGGTCCAGTCCGACCACTTCTAGTCGGGTCTAACCACTGCTGGTCTTTTCGACCACTTGAAGAGTCCAATTAGGTTTCACTTAAGCAATGCGAATTGGTGAGAAATTATGATTGGAATCATCTTCGTGCCCGTGGTGGACTCTACACCGATTGGAGTCAACATGGCTATTCGAGACGCTTCCGACTATAACTCTATACTGTTATCTTTTAAGACTCCGAGCAAGGTGAAGTTTCCATCTCCGAAAATGTTACTGTTTTAATTTTTGATAAGTCTCTGCTTTGTCCCCGACTAGGACTCTGTTTCCTTCTCATCTGGGACACTTTTTTCTGAACCTATGTATGTGTACCCCTGTAGTCGCACGGTTAAGATACGCTGAAGTTTTCCATGCTTGTAATCTCTTCCCATAGAGTAAATTCTGTCTTCGTGCGTTTATAGTTTTTGTCAAAAGAGTTTTTTAAGTAAATCCGTGTTTTTCATTTTTTCGATCATCTATTTCTGCTGTTCTTTTTATAACACTTCATGTCGATTCTTCTTGCTTCTTGCGTTCGCGACATTAGAGGTTGGTTGGTACCTGTCAAACATAGGGACTAATTCAGACATTTTTTCTCACTAATCAGCACACTTTCATTCACATACATATGCCAAGCAAGTCCTAAAAGCTTAGCAAGCTTTCTTTCTTTTTTTGTATGAAGTTTCCTTCAAACACTATATATCATCAATCTTGTAGAAGAGATGGGTTGTAGAGGGGGAAAAATCATTCTGAACTGTCTCATCCTGAGCTTCAAGAGCTGATGAACTTTGGCAGCTCAAGGAAAATTGCACAGCAATGGTAGGACACACATTAGCTAATAGTACATAGCAACTGACAACAAGAATAGTCTTGATGAAGATACCTTCACACACACCCTTCTAGACCACTTAATGAATTGGTGGGGCCATCAAACAAAATTAATGGACCCATGCATGAGAGCAAGGAAGAGATCAAGAAATGCATGTGGTGGCAAAGCATGACAAGACAATTTCAATGAGAGGAGAAGCATAATAGTGTGAAAAGTAGTCAAGAAAGGCATCCAATTATCCTTGCTAAGATGGCCTTATTCTTCCTCAAGTCAGGGCAATGGCCTTAGCTTTCCATCCCACTGTCAATCAACAAAGGAAGATTGCGAGGTTAGGTATCAGTAGTATAAAATATGAAGCGAATGGCCAGAAATAGCTACTCCAGGGTTGGTTTATTGAGTAGGGCCATGACCTCAATAACTCTCATGCATTATATTAATTACCAAATCCAGAAAGAGATTCAATCTTTGCATTAATGAGTATAGTCTGGTACTTATTGCAAGTATATATATATATATATATATATATATATATATATATATATATATATATATATATATATATATATATATATATATATATATATATATATATATATATATATATATATATATGAAATGGGACACCAAGGTGCCCGGGCACCAAGCCTCTCTGTCGTTAGATTGCTTTTAGATGCGTGCAGGTGCAATATATTAGGTAACCTATTAAGATTCAATCTTTCGAAAAGGTATCAATTTGGAAAGGAATCAATCATGGATGGAAAGTTTTAATTATGGAGCTTGGGCACCATGGTGCACCTGTTATTTTGCCTATATATATATATATATATATATATATATATATATATATATATATATATATATATATATATATATATATATATGATGTAGGTCCTTACTGCAGTAAATACCAGTAATATTTAGTCTGCAGACATGTGCAGATACAGCCTTCTCATGCATTTTTGCTTGGTTCTATTTCTAGGGCAGCTTTAGATAGAGTGAAAGGTATTAACGAGTTGCAACTCATCTGCTCATCAAAGAGAAATACTTCAGAATGAGATTCACCTGCCAATGCAGATATACACAGTATGGTGAAGGTTCACTTCTGAAGCTCATTATTCAGATCTGGTCAGCAGATAGCCAGGGCCTCCTCTCTGCTGGCTTCATGATTGCAAATTATGCACAGGAGAAGCAGGCCCATTGATTGAAAAATAAATATTTGAGCAATTAACATTCTAGGATGACACAATATGTACCAATTTCCTTGAGCAGAAATGCCAGTTCGAAACTAGGTTAGGTTCTTCAAATTAATGGAGGGGGTCCCTTGGACGGTTGGACCTAACTAACCCAGTACTTCACATAATGCCACTTAACCCTAGTGATGCCTGGGCCTAGGTAGTCCTGTGCATGAAAGCGACAAAGGTTGTCAGAGACACTTGTTGTACAATTCACCATATTCACAAACTAGCTTAGGGAGTACTCTATTCGTGCTTTAATTGCATGAGACTCTTGGAATTAGCTTTTCATCGCTAGACCATACCGATTTGATTTTTAAAATAATATATTCCAGTACCAATTCATAGCAGTATATTATTTTGGATTTAATGTAATAATACAAGTATATATTTGTTTAATTATATGCACACCAAATATCACTTATAATATTATTCTAAATATATAATAGTACTATCAAATATAACATAGTTTAATAGACGATACTATCAATTTCATCGGTATGCCCGGTATTGATCGGTATCAAAACTAGTATGACCGGTATTCATTGGTGTCGAGCCGATATGACCGGTATTAAGGGCGGTACTGTTTGTAGGGCTACTTTGTACCGATTTAAATGACAATACGGTATATATCAGCCGGTATAGTCAGTACTAGTACGATATTAATCAACATAGCTATCACATCCTTAATCATGCATCATATATAAGACAAATCTAATTGATCATACTCTATACATATTCTAAAGTGACAGCACATCCTAATGCTACTAACAAAAGCCTAGCTAAACCTCAATCTAGGTACTCTCTATCTGGAAGGGAATTAACTAATAAGTGGATACCAACATGTCAACCAGCAGCAAGTGCATATCTGGTAAGGACAACACCCAAATATGATATGCCATGTGGGGCCATCCTTGATGAGAGGCTAACACCAGGACATATATATATGTAATATATCTAGGAGGTTCATAATATCAGCCACTACCATGCAAGAGTATTTTCCTTTGCTTTGTGCTGGATTGGTCTAGAGCCCAAGAGGGAAATGATGATGATGATTAGGAGGGAATCAATGTTCCCCTTGGGTAAGCTAGCTCTTGATCATGGAGGCCCTCATGCATGCATGCATGCTTCTTGTTAAAGAGAAGGGTATGCATGCCCATGCCATGCCATGTAGTGATGCGTTTGTATGCAGGATGCTTGCTAGCTTGCCCCTGTGTTTTACTCCTGTTAGAACCTGTTTCTTGATACCACAACAGCAGGAGGCAACACACACATAGCAACTTTTGTTCTAAGCAAGGGCGTAGCCAGTAGTGAGGCTTCGTAGGGCTCAAATCCACCCTCCATTGGTACCGGTTACCCTGCATGAGGTATCTTTATTGTATTTGTTTTTTCTTTTGGATTTGTTTCTCTTTTATTTATGTATGAATTTAGATTGTATAAGCTCAATTTATTATATTTGTCTAAATTTATCTTAGTCCTCGGTTTTTAGTTAAAAAATAGCTTAGTCCTTGGAGCCTCCCCTTCAATTTCATTCTGACTTCGCCACTAGTTCTAAGTGATTAATTAGCTGAGCTCATCACTACCACATATTATGCGCCTGCATTCTTATCCAGAAGTTTGTATACTACATGCATCCTTATCCAGAAGATATCCCTAGCTAGTGTTTGAGTATATCTACACGGGCGTATCATGCTGCACTATTGATCGTCCAATATATGCATGTATCGGCTGTTGCTTTCAGTCTGATCGATGTCCCAGGAGCATTTTATTCTATAGCGATCGAGTAGACTCACTGTAGATTATATGATGTGTCGTTTAAAGGGTGCAATAATTTGTATTTGAACATGGAAGAGAAAGAAAAGGAGGCCGAATTGGATCATCCGATCGAATTGCGTGATGTGTCACGAGGAAATCGCGAATTGGAATTGAGAAAGTGACAACGACTAAAGGAGATCTACTGGATGACCATGTGCGTGCATGTGTCAAAAAGGGTTGAAAAAGAAGTCCACGCCCGCCAATTGGTGATGTGATAACCTAGCTTTTACTCCCAATTCGTACTACAATATAAATCCAAAATCCACCAAACGTATAGACTAAAAAGATGTTAAATTTAAGAAAAGTTAATATCATTGAACTATACATACCCCTATTAATTAGCACGCTACAACTACTCACTTATTTTTTTCAGCGTTGAAGTAGGGGTGCATGGTGGAGATATTATAATAACTATATTTTGGTCTCTGTAATGGACTTATATTGTGATACAACAATTCCCAAGAATGAGGACTTATATCACGGGACGGAAGGAGTAATTAATTTCTCTCTCTAAGCACAATTGTTATATTGTTATGTATGGCTCATATATGACAAGGCAAAAGTAAGGAGATTGTGTCCGAAAAATGGGAGCACAGCGTAACCTGTTGTAACCATATGTAACTAGGGCCGAGTCAGACTATATAACCAAGGTATAATATACCTCTGAACCTTTTGTAACCCTAATCAGAAAGGAAGAAAGAAACTTCTCATATAGACAGAGCTAACGTGATTTGGCTCCTAGAGACCTAGACACATTACTGAACCTCGTAAACAAATTCCCGTGTTCTTTGTGTGCTTTTCTACTTCTTTGTGTAATCTTGTTTTTTATGGTCGGTTCCGACAACATTTAATAGAGATAATAGATTCTATGCCATTAAGGAGTGGTCGATTCGTCAATCTGCTATCGGCGAAGGGTCTAACACTATATGCCACTCAGTTCAACCGAAATTCTATTATGCTATTGCCATCAGTTAGGGTACGTTTGCCCCTGAAAAAAATGATGATTTTGCCTTTAGTTCAAATCTGTTCCTATGATAAAAACTAAATATACGGAAAATTGGCTTAACCAAAAATACTAATTTTTTAGATGGATCATTGAGGCGGTGTACAACTCAAATATAAATTTTCATGAACTGAATCTTCCATTTGTTCTATTTTTGAAATTCAAATCCAAAATCAGCCTGTTTGAGCTATTTTTTAAACTGGTACAAATTCACTGTAGAAAATGGAAAATCTTATTTTTCATGAGCTATGTGACATCTTAGGAGCATGTGAGAATTTTTTTCAGAATTTTTAGACCTCATTTAGTCTTTGTTTGTAAATAGTAGCCTTTATTGGCATTTAAATTAAAAATCTGAAAATTTTCTTTGAACAGTGACTTGAAATATTTGTCCTAGCTCACTGATATGTTGAACAGTACCCCTATGAATTTTCATAATTTTTAAAGGTCGTTTGCTATTTTAAATAAATAGGGTCTTCGGTCTTTTTGTAGGAGCATTTTGATCTTTTTAAAAGATAATGGTCTCTCCTAATGCTTAGCTAATGGCAGTGACATATAGTGAAACTAATGTCAAAGTTAGTGACATACAGTATTTAGACCCTTCGCTCTCCAATCAATAATGGCCTCCGACCTCTCGAGACGCTAATAGAGCAACACTTGGGAGATAACTACGCAATATCAAGGCCCATCACTGTGCAAGTATGCATGGGCAAAGGCCGAAGATGAAACACTGTGCATATAACTATACCAATGTGGGCTCCAAGGTGCATATGTGTAACTCAATGCTGCATATATTTCACCTTTTTCTAAATGAAAGCTAGAGTACGACCAACCGTCGTAGCTAGCTAGTCCAATTGGCTGAGTGTTTTAAGGATTGTTTTACGTTATTTTTCTCAGTTAATCAGCGCCTTCTAAGGTTTGATCCCGCAACATCCTGGCAACTAGGTAGCATGCATGAACAAACTATAGGCAGTTCAACCGGCAAAGCACCGATGATCACCTGCGTTTTTAGGGTAAATGCGAGGTTTTTTGTTAACTAGTGATTTATGCGATTTCAACATGCGGCTTCCCTGTCTTTTTTTCTTTTCTTTTCTTCTTCTTCTTCTTCTTCTTCTTCTTCTTCTTCTTCTTCTTCTTCTTCTTCTTCTTCTTCTTCTTCTTCCTTCTTTGCGAGGGATGGCTATGTCTTTCTGCAGGTGTGTTCTTCCACAAACTCATAGTTTCTTGCCTACTGATCGTGATCGATATAACATGACGAATTAAACAGTATGCTTCGTACGTTAAAACAAACAAAACAGTAGGCTCCACAGAATCTGCAATGCGTGATGTATGAACTGTGACTTAACCTGCCTACCAAGCGAGCCCACGAGCTAGGAACTAAAAAGATCTTCCCAAGGGAGTGAACAAAACTGGCGTGCGCCTGACCCTGGGTCACGTAGCCTAATCTGGGCTTGGTTCACGGCCCATCGAAAGTAACCAACCTAACCTCAGCACAGCACACAGCGAAGAACTCTCTCTCTCTCTCTCTCTCTCTCAGAAGCACAGCAAAGCATAATCACCACACACATCTTGCAGAAGATTTTCTTCTATTATCAAATGACTCGTTACAGAACCACTCACTTGAGGCAAAAAAAAAAAAAAAGGGGATCAATATCACAGTGCATTATCAAAACTGGTGCTACCCATTATTAAATTTGCCCTGTAATAAATATTGCAGTACAATATACCATATCCAGCCGAAGAGGAATATATATATTGTAACAAATGATGAGTAGTTTGCAACAGAACTACCATATCTTCTACAGCCATTTGTATTATTGGAAAGGGGGGAGCTTTCAGTGCAATCAAATCTTCAAACTTCATAGAGTACCTACAATAAAAGAGGCACTAAAAATATACAGGGCAATGCTAAAGCAGCAGTAGATACCTATAAAGATTTGCACAGGACATTTGTATCAACACTGAAATATATTTCACACGCAAGATATCAAACAGGTTTGTAAGTTGAAACTGAAAAGTTTGTAAGTTGAAACTGAAAAGAACTGCATGCAAAAGGAACACGAGACAAATACGGGTAGATTCAATGTATAAATTGCAAGAACTTTTTCTTGAAATCAGCAAGCCTAAGCTCAAAGCTACATAAATCCGCAATCCGTTGGGCGGCCTGTTGAAATCGCTTCTTTCTCAATGATCTAGGACACTGGCGAAAAAGCAAAGGAA
The DNA here is from genome assembly GCA_017311315.1 of Dendrocalamus latiflorus. NCBI lineage: Eukaryota > Viridiplantae > Streptophyta > Magnoliopsida > Poales > Poaceae > Dendrocalamus > Dendrocalamus latiflorus. The sequence goes on from JACBGG010000383.1 coordinate 58,716, forward strand.
AAAATATGAAGCATCACAAGCAGGGAAAATTTCTCATAAGAAACAGCAAGGTCGAAATCTTACTTGCAGCTCTGCAGCGTGAGGTTCAGTTATATGTAAAAGACTGCATGTTGTGGTCTATGTTGGTTGGATACGTGTCTGAAGATCAGGGATAGGGCATTCGTCCTCATCTAACCGTCAACAGGGCTATTCCCTGATGAGATAGAGAGACTTTGAGGCTTATTAAAGAATGTTTGTGTATTCATTGTTTGATTATGAATAGTGTGTCTCCTCTCTGTATATAGTGAGGTTAGCCCTTAATAATATGAAAACTAACACAATCTAATGTAATAAATCAACTAAAGATAATATCATATTCATACTATCTAAATATAAAGATATACATCTATCTATTCCTAATACAAAGATATACATCTAACTATTCCTAATACGAAAATATACATCTAATTATTCCTAATATAAAGATATGCATCTAACCATTACTAATCCGATCGCTACAGTGCATGTGGTACTACTGTTCACGTGCTATAGTATGCACAATACTATTCATGTGCTATAGTGCACACCTCGCCGGATCCTGAGCCATAACATTACACCCCTCGCGGCGAGACAACTTGTCTTTGAGCTGTCAGGTGGTGGCCATGGTTAAAGTCCTTCGTAACCCCATGTCGACGAGAGCCCGTGGCATCGATAGATAGTTGTGTAGAAGAAAGAGTGCAACACTCCGATGGACTGCGGTTCCTTGGCGTGACTTGCCATTGCAGGAGGCGCTAGTAACATGGACAAGCTGCGTGGGCAGCAATGACGCTCTTCCTGCTGGTGCGAGGAATAACGTGATGCTATTGCGGTACTAACACCAACCACGCTCCACATCTACGAAGGCACGACTTCGGCTGGCCACGTCAAGAGGACCGCTGTTGGACAACGACAACCTTCCTTCTCGGCGAAGGCACCAGAGGTACAACCAAGGATAGCGAAGCCTGGGGAGGAGTCATCGTTGGTGAAGACTGTAGCAGGACCAATGCTGATGAAGGCGATGGGGATAGTGATAGCAGCGCCACCATTGCAATGATAGGCGTCACCTCTTACTGCTCCTCTATCTTGGATATGGTCACAACTAGCGACGATGTCGATGTCGGCTCAGAAACCGCAGCAACATGATGCGTCTTCTCCTCCATCTTGGCCATGAACTCTTTCATCCAGACCATCAAGTTAGCACCCTGCTACTTGCCATGGATGGCAGAGCAACAATTGGCTTTGATACCAAATGTTGTGGTCAGTGGTTCGGTATGGGTTCGAAGACCGGGGATAAGGCACTCGCCCTCATCTAACCACCAATAGGGCTTTTCCTTGATGAGATAGAGTGGCTTTAAGGCTTATTTAGAGAATATTTGTTTATTCATTACTTAATTATGAATGGTGCGGCTCATTTTTTTTATATAGATGAGGTTAGCTCCTAACAATATGGAAACTAATATAATCTAATCAACCAATCAACTAAATATAATCTATACTATCTAAATATAAAAATATGTATCTACCTATTTTTTAACATGAAGATATGCATCTAATTATTCCTAATACGAAGATATGCATCTAACTATTCCTAATATGAAGATATACATCTAACCATTTCTAATCCGATTGCTACAGTGCACACAGTATTGTTCACGTGTTACAGTGCACGCCTCGCCAAATCCTAGGCATAACAAAAAGTGTAGTAGTACTCACTTTATTCAAGCAGGCAGTATATAAATGTCTAATTTTGAGGTTACATCATCGATAAGATGAGGAATCAGCAAAAACAAAAAGAAGATGAAAAATGTATGAGGAATTTGACATGACAAAGGAAAATATGGCCATTTACTGTTATCCATCGTCATGCCCATCTTTGCCTCTCGTGTAAAGAACAATCCTGCATCATCAAATAGATCAAGACATAAGAATCCAACCATATTACCACATAGACCACAGAATTGAAAGGCGTAATCACTTGTATTTAGCGATGCCTTGGTGGGCAGGAGCAATTGAGCAAGAAGAGTGGAGCAATCGAGCAATAGAGCAGGGTGCATGGCTCGAGCGGAGGAAATGAAGCGGGGACTGAGCAGGAGGGGAGGAGGCAGATCGGAACGCGCTGATTAAGGGGTGACGTGGCCGAGGAATGAGCAGCACTCGGATCGGAGCCGAGCCGGAGATGCGTGGCTGGCTGAGGAGGAGCTGCGATGCGATGGTGGGCGGCCGGCCGGGCGAGGAGCGCGGGCCTCCGCTCGTGCAGGTCTGTGGCCACTGCATGCCATCCCTCCCCCAATCGAAGGAAAGGCCTATACATACCCGGCCACGACAAGAGAGGAGTTCGTCGTCTTCCTCCGCCTGTCCATCTCCAAGAAACGACGGAAGAGAAGCAGCGGCCGCATCCGTCAGCTACAGCAGCAGCATCTCCTCCTCGTACTCTCTCGGTAACCATCTTCTAATTCACTTCTCTCTGCTGCTGCTGCTGCTGCTGCCTGTTCTATCCATCGACCGTTAATTCTTCCCGGGGATACATAATACACTGGGATATATGTCAGTCTCCAATGTCTGATCTTTCTTTGTTGCCCATTTTTTATGCACTGAAACATGGGAGATGTACTTCGAATTATTCTCGTGAAAAAGAAACCCAAAGTTGTCATCGTTAATGCCCGTTTACTTACTTAAAAGGACTAGCGCTAGATCCGCAACCACAAGCATCGCATCGCATCGCATCCTTCCTTTCTCCTTTGTATATAAATTGTAACCACTGTTTTAATCTCCCTCTCTACCTAATGTCGTGAGATCTATCTCCCTTGCCTCCCCTCAGCCAGGTACAAGAACTAGAAGTGGAAGATGGCCGACGCGGAGGACATCCAGCCCCTCGTATGCGACAATGGAACCGGCATGGTCAAGGTATTCCTTCCTGTCTTGTTCAAACGGCTAGCTATTCCTACCAATACTAGTAATGCAGTGCAAGAACTTGGTCAAATTCAATAACATGATCAGGAGGAATTTGTGTAAATATCGGCGTCCATATATGTGATCCTCCTACGTACTCTTGTCAGGCCGGGTTCGCCGGAGACGATGCGCCGAGGGCCGTCTTCCCCAGCATCGTGGGCCGGCCGCGCCACACCGGCGTCATGGTGGGGATGGGGCAGAAGGACGCGTACGTCGGGGACGAGGCGCAGTCCAAGAGGGGTATCCTCACCCTCAAGTACCCCATCGAGCACGGGATCGTCAGCAACTGGGACGACATGGAGAAGATCTGGCACCACACCTTCTACAACGAGCTCCGCGTGGCCCCCGAGGAGCACCCCGTCCTCCTCACCGAAGCGCCCCTCAACCCCAAGGCCAACCGCGAGAAGATGACCCAGATCATGTTCGAGACCTTCAACACCCCCGCCATGTACGTCGCCATCCAGGCCGTCCTCTCCCTCTACGCCAGTGGCCGCACGACAGGTTGCGCTCATCACGTGTTCACCGAAGAACTCCATATTCGCCGCCGCGGTATTCATCGTGTCTGCCTCTGTGTTCTGTGCAGGTATTGTGCTGGACTCCGGTGATGGTGTCAGCCACACCGTCCCCATCTACGAAGGCTACGCGCTCCCCCATGCCATCCTCCGGCTGGACTTGGCCGGGCGTGACCTCACCGACTACCTCATGAAGATCCTGACGGAGCGTGGCTACTCCTTCACCACCACCGCGGAGCGTGAAATTGTGAGGGACGTGAAGGAGAAGCTCTCCTACATCGCCCTCGACTTCGACCAGGAGATGGAGACCGCGAAGACAAGCTCTTCCGTGGAGAAGAGCTACGAGCTTCCCGACGGGCAGGTCATCACCATTGGCGCCGAGCGTTTCCGCTGCCCGGAGGTCCTCTTCCAGCCATCCTTCATCGGGATGGAAGCCGCGGGGATCCACGAGACCACCTACAACTCCATCATGAAGTGCGACGTGGACATCAGGAAGGACCTGTACGGCAACATCGTCCTCAGTGGTGGCACCACCATGTTCCCGGGCATCGCTGACAGGATGAGCAAGGAGATCACTGCTCTGGCTCCTAGCAGCATGAAGATCAAGGTGGTGGCTCCCCCGGAGAGGAAGTACAGCGTCTGGATCGGAGGCTCCATCCTGGCATCCCTCAGCACCTTCCAGCAGGTGAGCTCCACGCCACCGTCGATGCCGGTGTATCATTCGCGCTTGCTCGTTGATCCCTATCGATTTGCTTACTGTTCGGCCTGCTTGTCCTTGCTTGCAGATGTGGATTGCAAAGGCGGAGTACGACGAGGCTGGCCCGTCCATTGTGCACCGGAAATGCTTCTAATTCTTCTTCAGACACGAGAAAGCGGGCGAAGAGGAACTACTGCCGCCCGCGTCCTGCGTTTTTGTTTCCGTTTCTTCGTTAGCTTGGGGGCATGTCTCCGGCGGCCATATATGCCATGTCTTTCTTTGCTCCATTCTTTCTCCCATTTGGAGACTGTAATCCGTATTTCTTCTACCTATGAATCTCGCTCGTGATTAATTGTGGACAATCATTCGGATTCAATCTGTGGCAAGCGACAGTACTAAAAGTATAACTAATTTCTATAATTTCATTATTAAATACAAAGAATTTTGGATTTTAGCAAAATTTCTAGAATGAAATTATTCTCTTATTAATACGATTTACCAAGCCTAAACCAATTTATTTGTGGATTTTGGATAATATAGGTGGAAGTTGTAAGTCCTATTGCAAGAATACTCTACTTTTCATAATAGAATCCTGTGGTCTGAAAGTCTGAAATGATTGATTGTTCGCGCGGGGGGGGGGGGCTTGTCATGGAAATTAATCTGATCAGATGAATACCATGTTATGTGAGGACTCAGTCCCAGGTATTACACAAGATATATCGAGAGGATTACACTCCTTGAACATAAGAGCAATTTTATTGAGTAGTTGCTTGATTAACAAGTTGTTGCTGTCATTCTGGAGCTGCAGTTGGCATGGAAACTGAAAATGGAATGATGGATGGATGATTCCTTGGTTTTCCGATTCTCACCCCATGATCGAGTACAGGACGATGATGATAACTGAATGATCATGTGAGAAGACATATAGTTTTGTTATGATAAATCATTGTTATTTTACAGAAGTAAAAAATTTGGAATTTATAAATTTGCATTTTTTTCTCGACAACCTGCAGAAATAGATGATTTTAGAAATTTTGATTCATAAGATGATTTGGTGACATAGATCAGTGGTTATAGGTTACATGAGATATGTTATTGCTAATGTAGATCAAGTTGTAAAGAACTTATGCCTGAAAATGATTTTTTTACCTTTGGATGTGTAAGTTCGCTTGGAGTCAACCATAGTTAACGGCGAGAATTGGGACTATACTCATAGAGGAGCCGAGGCTCACAACGATCAAGAATGCTGGGTAAGATGGTGAGCTCAAGCATAGCACGAGAAAGGTAGGAAATATTGAAGGAAAATTCGAATGGCAGGCTTGCACCATGTGACTTGGTCGGTCCAAGTGAGGCGTGATCCTATGGAACCAGAACGGGGGAGACTTGCCAACGTATGCCAAGCCAGTGGTACAACTACACGTGGCAAATATGACGATTGATTATAATGGAAGGAGATGACTGGGTCAAGAAAGGGTATTTTGGTAGTATGATCAAAATACCAAAAACGGCATTAGAAGAAAACCATGGAATGTGAGCGGCACTTCAAAAGACGATTAAGGTCATGAAAAAACTAGTATGATCAAGATGGATCAAAACTTAATTTTTAGCGAATTCAGTCTTATGCGCTTTGAAAAGTATGTATAAGTGTAGTGAATGAGTTAAAACCCATGTGTGTGGGGTTATCAGTTTTTCTCTATTGTATTAAGTGGATAATATCTGGCTAGCTCATTTATTTAAGGGGTTACGATGGAGACCTATGGTTAACTATCCAACTATCCTCTCTTGAGACCAAGTATTCATGTGTTCTAGGGTTAGGGTTTGAAAGAAGTTTAGTGCTTATGGTGTACTCTATGTCCTCCAAGGTGGAGTGGCTTCATGTTTTAATTGATTTGTTTGGATTTGATCTCTTCTCTCACCTGTCTTGGTCTTGTTGCACTAAGGACGTATAAGAAATAAAGATAACCTCTAGAAATCAATCTCTACCCATCTAGACACTTGGTTGGCAAGTTCATGAAGAAACCCGATTTTTGCTCTTTTTGATCTCTCCGAGTGATTTCTTGATCTAGCTATTTTACCTGGATTTTTTTGGTGTTCTTGCTTGCTAAGACATGTGAGAACACATCTAGAGTCATCTTATCCATCATTCACCCATGGACAAGTCATATTTACCGTTTGTGGTTTTTGACCGTTTTTTATGCAATCTGCCTTCCAACGGAAAATATCAAAACTTTGGCAACGATTTTGTGATAATTGATTGAAATAGGTTTTTAACATTCTAGAGAATGTGCATACCAAATTTCATGTGATTTGGAGATTTGGTTTGAGAGTTAGCTCAATTTTAGGTTTTAGCCAGTTTTGGTGCAACAAAGCTTCACAAACTAAAATATCCCAATTCTCTCAAGCTCTTTTAGGTTTTTTTTGGTAGGGTTAGGTTTTTAGAATGGTTGTAGCACAGCTTGAGATCTAGCACTTGGCTAGAAAAACAAAAATTGTGAAAAATAGTTGAAACTTAAGAGGCAGTTGTGAATGGTTCCTAGTTCAGAACTTACTTTGCTAAAATAAAACTAAAAATGAATTTCAGCAAGTGCTAAATATGGTAAATTTGCTTAATTCTAAATGATTGAACAACATGTATCAACATTAAATTTGTAGCACTCTAAATTGGCTCAATTGTAATTTCTTGGTTCCATTTAGTATATTGATGTGGCTTGCCTCATTTTTTTTAATACCTTTGCCTTATGATCTTGAACAACTTGACGTGCCAAAAATCTATTTAAATTTTAGATTATTGCTCATTTAGCTTTAGTTTTGCTATATATGATCTGCCATGATCTAGAATAGCTACGTCACTCAATATAGCTTGGTGTAATCCTTATAGAGTCGCTTTGGATAACTTTCATAACTCCTAATACTAAAAATAAATAAAATATAGCCAGTTTGTTTCATTGATACTCTATGGGTGTGTTTGGTTGGATGAATATGGACTGCCGGATCCCGGCTGCACCGTATATTGCGAAAAAATCAGGTGTTTGGTTGGATGAATTTACTGTAGCAGTCTGGATCCGCTCGTCCCGCATACGGTCTCGATCCCGGATCGGCAGAGAAGGCCAGCAGGTGATCTCCCTCTCCCTCTCCTCCCTCCTCCGGATCCGGCGAAGGCCTTCGGGTTGGAGTCGCCGCCGCCTCCCGCGGGTGAAGTCGCCGCCGCTCCCGCGGTTGGAGTCGCCGCCGCCTCGCGCGGTTGGAGGCACCGCCGGCCGTTGCCCCGGCCGCTGCCGCCACCCGCGGCGCCGCCGCCACCCGCAGTGCCTCCTCTCCCCTCGCCGCTGAGACGCGGCAGCCGGCCGCGGCGCCGCCGCTGCCCTCTCTCTCCCCAGCTTTTTCTTCCTGCTCTCGGTCGGACGCACGCGCTTTTTCTCTCCCCCCCCCCCCCGCTTTTTCTTCCTCTCGGCCGGACGGACGCGCTGGATCTCTCGGCTCCCCGTTTTTTATTTTCATTTCCTTATGTGCAATCACTACTATTATAAGTTAAAAAATTACTTTTCAGAAGTTAAAAAAATTAATATGTCATACTGTAAATAAATTACTATTAGAAATAACTTAGTTTGTGCAAAAAACTGAAAAAACATGTGAAGGGGGTAACCACACCACCTCTCACATTCGAGGGTCACTATACCCCACTATACAGTCAACCAAACACCTTCTCAGCCTACTGTATCCGCTCATACAGCCTCATATACAGCCTACCAATCACAGACTCATTCAGCCTGTATCCACAGATACATCGAACCAAACACTCTTCTTTTTCAAAATACGGCCCTCCTCATCCAGCTTCCCCTCATCCAGGATATACGATCCCACTACCCAAAAGCAACCAAACACACCCTATATTCTTCTATGCATCTTGTTGACTTCATTGTCAACGGGGAGAAATATTGGTAAAAAATACGTATCTAGGGCATGATTTGGAGTTTTTATGCAAATGTTTGCTAAATTAGAGTTTTATTGTGTTGCTGTGATTCTCATGATCTCCTCTCACTATTACCAAGGTCAAATAGAATAATTGTTCTTTCATATGGAGCTAAAGTGAGACTTTCGAAGGAAGGATATTTTGGTAGTTTGACCAAAATACCGGAAACGGCTTTAGAAGAAAACCGTGGTGTGTGAGCGGCACTTGGGAAGACGGTTTAGCTCACGAAGAAGCTGATATGATCAAGATAGATCAAAGCTTAGGTCTTAGCGTATTCAGGCTTATGCGCTTTGAAAAGTGTGTACAAGTGTGGTGAATTAAAACCCGTGTGTGGGAGTTATCGAGTTTCTCCTATTGTGCTAAGTAGATAATATCCACTAAGAGTTAGATGTGACTGGCTAATTCATCTATTTAAAGGGTTAGGATGGAGACTTGTGGTTAACTATGCAACCATCCTTTCTTGAGACCAAGTGTCCATGAGTTATAGGGTTAGGATTTGAGAGAAATTGAGTGTTTGTGGTGTGCCCTCTGTCCTTCAATGTGGAGTGGCTATAAAACTTTTCTCTTTAAGTAGCAATACATCAATCTTTGTTCATCTCCACGAATCTTTCATGTTGTGATTGATTTGATATTGATTTGGTTGGTTTTGATATCTTATTTTCCCTCTTCTTGATCTTGCTGTACCAAGAACGTATAAGAGATAGAGATAACCTCTAGAAATCAATCTGCACCCATCTAGATACTTAGTTGGCAAGTTCATAAAAAACCAGGTTTTTGCACTTTTTGGCATCTCCTAGTAATTTCTTAATCTGTCTATTTCTACCTCAATTTCTTTAGTGTTCTTGTTAGGATATGTGAGAACGCATCTAGAGCTACCTTGGCTATCATTCACCTACGAGTAAGTTATATTTACCGTTTGTAGTTTTTTACTCGTCTTTGGTGCAATATGCTTTCAAACGGAAAGAAGGTTACAACTTTGGCAAGAATTTTTTATCGTTGATTGGAATAGGTTTCTGGTATCCTAGAGAAGGTGTATATCAAATTTCATGTGATTTGAAGTTTTGGCTTGAAAGTTAGCTTAACTTTATGTTTTGACCTGGTTTTGGTGCAGCAAAGTTTACGAACCAAAATATCCCAATTCTTTTAACCTCTTTTAGGTTTTTTTTGTTATGATAGGTTTCTAAGATCATGAGCTAGGTTTGATTCAAGTTTCAAATCTTTTAGATCGACGAATCAAAAATTATATGATTTTCCGAATTTAAAATAGTGCACATAGATATTAAAATAAATATTAGAAAAATATTTTAAAAAATTAAAAATATTATTCACTCTCACCCTATTATCATACCAGTCCTACAACCACACACACCTCTATCGAAACGTATCCAAATCACACACAAAGCAGAGGCGGGCAGGGCAGATGATGGTATCAAGCGGTGAATATCTACCATGTAAACCAATCGACGAACGACGACTGCTCCATCATTATCTCTTGCCCTTATTGCCCATGCACGTAGTTTTTCCCTGAGAAAATTGATACTATGCTACTTCTTTAGAGTGGCTTCGATAAAATGCCATCCTCTAGATGGCAATTGTTAAAATGCCACTCAATACATGATTATCTCTATGATTTGCCCTTTTAGGGGTTTTAGCCATTTCTTTTTCGTTTTTTATATTTTTCCACCAAAATTGTATATGAAATGACCATAATACCCCTTCTCTTTACTCGGACGGGGAGAGCTTCATCTCCAATCACCAATGCGACCGACACCAAGAACACAGAACTGCGCCAATGTAACAACCCACGGATACGGACTTTGCAAGTTGCAACGGAACTAGTATCTGAATCTAATCACTATGAGCAGAACAGCCGCAAAATTTCCAAGTCTGTGAACTCAAAAGAAAGCTTTGCGACTGAAACTATCACCACAGTAGACGTCCTGAATTGTCCCTCCCTAGGTGTTCATTCGAAGCTCAAACATGGGGATTGAAGCACAGATAATTAACGGCTAGTAAAATGGGAGCAACACATGAGTGAACTCTGCAAAACATTCTGATTTCTTGGGTTCCATTTTCCTCTGAACAAGTCTGCCTACCCCTCTCTTCTCCAGCAGCCAGAAGAAGGCTGTAAATGGATCACAGATTGAGAGCAAGCGCGACGAACAGACTCAGGTGGAAGCTCTCAAATTCCAGCCTCACGAAAGCTCGTCCTAAACGATACAGAACTAGAACTAATACTACTAGCTAAATTCAGGCACTACTGTGTCCATCGCCATTAATTGCCAGAAACAGAGCAAAAACCAACAGAGTCGTCGTCTATGAAGAAATCTATCTACAGACGGAGGGCAGCATCTTAGTTGATTTTAGCCCACCGCCGCACTTCCCCCACGGCTCACAATCCATGGATGCCCTGCGAAAGAGAATCATCTCAGGAACCGGAAAGGTGGAAACGGAAGCAGAGAAGAGCAACGGTTTGCTTGCTTTGCTTACTTAGGACTTGGTCGGCGGAGAACCTTCGGGACACGTCCTTGCAGAGCATGCGGCGCATGAGGTCCTTGGCCTCCGGCGAGACGGCAGCGAACGCGCGCGGCGGGAAGCGCAGGTTGCCGCGGAGCACAGACTCAAAGATCTCCATGGCGGTGGCACCGTAGAAGGGCACCGTCCCGGACAGCATCATGTAGAGCACCACCCCGGCGCTCCACATGTCCACCTTCTCGTTGTACTCCCTCCCGGCCACCACCTCCGGCGCCACGTAGTACGGCGTCCCCACCAGCCCCGTCATCGGCCGGCCGGCCGGCCCCAAACCACTCCGCCGACCCGAAGTCGCCGAGCTTGAGCACGCCGCTAGCGTCGAAGAGGACGTTGTCCGGCTTGACGTCGCGGTGCGCGACCCCGCGGCGAGTGCGGCCGCGAGCTGGGCCGCGAGGTCCGCCGCCTCGGGCTCCGGGAGGCTGCCGCGGGTGGAGACCAGGGAGAAGAGGTCGCCCCCGCGCAAAGGCCCGCCTCCGCCGCTGCCCGCACGCCCAGGCCACCTGCGCCCACACGCCCGGGCTGCCGCTGCCCGCACGGGCTTCTCCGCCGCCGCCGGCACGGGCCGCCGCCACCGCGCCCGCGCGCATGGACGGGGCGCCGCCGCCCGCCTCCTCCTGCTGGGCTTGCCGCCGCCGCCACCGCCGCACGGGTTCCACCGTGTGCCGCCGTCCTTTCGCATACAATTTTGGTTAAAGAAATGGCTAAAGAGAAGAGGTATTATGGTCATTTCACATATAATTTTGGTAGGAAAAAAATAAAAAACGAAAAAGAAATGGCTAAAACCCCTAAAAGGGCAAATCAGAGAGATAATCATGTATTGAGTGGCATTTTAACAATTGTCATATAGAGGATATCATTTTATCGAAGTCACTCCAAAGGAGTGGTATAGTATCAATTTTCTCTTTTTCCCTAGCTCAACGCCGTGTGTTCCTCGCCGTTCATCCTCAAGACTTGCTACCCTGGGGCCCGGGCGCCCTTTCTCCACTGCCTACACTACTCGGGAGATCGATGTAACATTTGTACGAGCAGAAGCATTATGCTCCACAGAATCTACAACACGTGAAGCATGAATTTCACAATTGCCTCCTAAACGAGCCCACAAGAATATCAATTGGGTTGGCCCTGCACCTGGATCACATAGCCAAATCTGGGTTTGGCCCATGGGCAGTAGCCTCACGTCAGCACAGCAAAACAAATTATTTTGCTTTTCTAAGAAGCACTGCAAAGCATAAACACCACATGCATCTTGCAAAAAAAACAGTCAATAACACCATAGGCTGCTACATGCATCCCATGGATTTGTAGACCTTAATTAACAGTCAATACCAATGTCACAGCGCATTATCCAAACTGGAGCTAACCATTACTAAATTTGCCCTGTAACAAATATTGCAATACAATATACCATATCCAGCCGAAGAAGAATATCAATTGTAACAAATGAGGAGGACAACAGAACATCTTCTACAGTCATTTATATTCTTGGAAATTGACATGGCCAGTGGCTTGTGCATGTTCAACAGCTTCCTGCAATGTGCACAAGAAAAATGGGGGCTTTCAGTACAATGATTTTTTTTCACAGATTGGCTGGAACATTGTGTTTGCAAGAGTCTCACCTTTTGACCAATGACGCCAATTTGGCACACGCCGCAGCGCAATGTGAAGCTTGCAGTGTCTGTGTAGCTCCGCTTCCTACATATTGTATGTCTTAACAGTAAGTAACATTTCTACTCAATTTTTCCTTGGTTTCTTATCAGCTGTCAGACTTCTGCAAACCAAATAAACTATTTGCATGCCCTTGAGTTATATTATGACATTCTTGAGAGCTTTCAGGGATAACCTAACAAGACTACTCATGATCATGTTGAACAAATAGAAATTATTAGGAACCAAAGCTTTTTAGCACCACATGAACTACAGAGCGGGTTACATGTGTTTTTTGTTTATAAACGCATATTTTACATTACATTGAAACTTCATCCAAATGCTTTAGCCATCAGAATGTTCAGTTAGATTACTGACCATTAACCGCAGCCAAAAGTTTGAAGCATTCAAAACATGAGGTTACATGCTAACATAAACATTCTGTTCGAGGCATTATAGATTGCTGTAAAGTATGTAGTTAGTTAATGGTAAAAACACCAAGTATAAGTGACCATAGATGAATACCTCTGCGCCTCCTTCACTAAATTTAGAGCAAGGCCTTCTACTGGACCAATGGAACGGTTATGGTCAACAACGAAGATGGTCTGATCAAATTCTTCTGGTGCTCCTTCAAATGGAGACATCTGAATTTTGTTGATCAAAAGCAGATAAAATTAGTTAATATCTCGTTGTGTCTTGTTGATCAGTAGAATACTATCATAAAAACTTACAGCTAAAGCATCATAATGCAACCCATCATAAATGAGCATGGCCCTCTCATTGCAGTTCTTCTCCTGTATCAACAGATGCAAGCTAAGCAGTAGCTTAATAATTTGGGACTGGAAAAAAATATAAGAACACCAACCTGACCATACAGATCACAGCGGGTTGTCTGGATGTCATATGCAGCAATTTCGCGCCCATAATATTCTGACAGAATAGAAAGTTCAATGGCACCTTTACAACCAAAGAAAAATAGAGGTGAAATTAGTGAATAAGCAGCAGGCGCACTAACAAATCATGATTAGTAGTGTTAATTACTGTAACAACCGGTGAACAGAAACAATTTTACTAACAGGCTGGAGTGCTAATATCGTGTTGCATATGGTTGTTGTGCACCATAACAGAGCCCCTGCAACTAAGTTAGTAGTATACTATTAATGGAGGCTGATACTTTTATAATGAAGATGCTTAATAAGGAATCCTGAGCTGTTGAGTCACGACTATTTTCATAGTATAAGGTGTCAGTGTAGAAAACAAAAAGATACTGTATATTCTTTCTTGGGAAAGAATGGATGGTTTAATGCAAACTTTGGAACATAATATGACCAAACAGAGTGTGTGATTTTATGGCAAAGACCAGCCCACAAACAACACAGCACAGGAACACTTCAAACTGAGAGTATTTTCAGCCTCAATGTTGCTGTACAGGATTAATAGTGCTGAGACTCACCTCCCCACTTCTCAGGATCCAAAATCCAAGCACAGTACGCTTCATTTGGTTTTCCAAGGAATGCTTCATTATACTTTTCAGGATCACTGGCAACTGCTGCTGCTATAACCTTCAAGCAAAGAGAGCAGAAAAAGCAGCAAGTCAACAGTATGGAAGTTTAGAAGGGTAAGCAAAGTGGCAAAATATGTACAGACCTGACTATGTATCTAACAATTTATACCTAGAAGGAACATCATGGTATACGAATTAATGCTTAAATTATCATAGCTGTGTAAGCTTATCTACTGTGTTGGTTCTTATTTTCTACTGACAGATAGTACTGAACAAAGCACAATAGGTACTAGATTGAGGAAGGACTAACAAGTTAAGAACACAGGGGCTGAACAAGCACACATCCTGCATAAAGTTCTCTGAGAACATTGACTTGCTACAGCTGACCAAATAATGAAATAACACTCGACCAACTGATATGCTCTTGGAGCTAACTGAATCTTATCGCACTAGCTAATCAGCACATGCCATGAAAGAAGTCCTCAAGGAAGTTTATCTATATGACTTCAATTAACGTCCAGCAGCCCATCTGTATGATATTTTATATCATTGCCAAATTGACATGATCCTACCATCCAACATGCTATTCCAATTAATGGAGTTGTACATGATTGTACAACTGATTTTGGTAGAAAATGAAATCAGAACAGGTAAATTTAAATGGCATAGCGTGCCTATCAAATACTATAGATGGATTTTAGAACGACAAACTTCCTAATCAGCATGACGCTAGTTCTGGTCCAAGTTTACAATATACCACGAGGCATTACCATTTTTATCATATAAAGGCCTAACAACCTGCGTCTTTTCAAAGCACAAGAACCTGGGAAAAAAAAAGTAGGGGAAAGGAATGCAGTTATCAAATTGCTAAATAGTAGTTATTCGAAGAAGTTACCTGTCTGAGCTCAGAAGCCTTGTTTCTATTATGCTCCATCACATACCTGTATCAAAACAGAGGTGTTGAAAAGTATAGTCAGCAACTGTTTCATTTCCGACATCAACAATGGTATAGTACTATTATGACAAACTTAGAATCATACCCGACAGCATTGAAGAGGCAACTGTTGTCTGAAGGGATGACCCTCTTCGCAACAACACCTTCCATTCTTATGGCCTGTTCTTTTCGACCAAAGCTATCGGCTTTTGGCTTTTGCTATAGTACCTAACTTTCAAACAGGGTATTTTCTTAAGACGGAGTCTATAAGTTAATTATAGTACACGTTAAAAGTCTAACATCTGTATTAACCAAAATCGCAAGCGAGTATCTATCTCTCCATAATCTCTGTCGTAAACAGCTAAAATTCAAAAATTTCAGCCAAAAACCATAAGCCGCAGCCGAACCAAACAGGCCCTACTCAGCTAGAAAATCATCCAAAAAAGCGCCACTTGTCAAGAGGATTAGATAGCAAGTACTAGTTGTAATTGCTGAAACCGTACAGGACAACTCAAAATTGCGCTCAAGCAGGATGGCAATTGCATACTGCTAGAGTCCATCACTCCATCCAACATTTTCACTTGGAAGACGATGCCCACAGTGAAACATCTCAATTAGCCAACATGACAAAACAACAGTAAAAGCCAACATTCCAGACCAAAATGCTGGATAAAATACCCCGTGCCTATCTCTCGATCGGTTGCAAGAAAGAACATAACCAAGATCAAAGAGAACGAAAAGAAGGCACAGGTTCCAGAATGGCGCGTACAAGGAGCTGGATCGAAGGGTGAACCATGGGCAACTACCGGGATCGCCAAGAAACGCACACGATGTCACCAACACCACATCTGACGCTAAAAGCAGGCAAATCGGACGCTACAATCAGGCAATCCATCAGCGAACCGACGATAACCAGTTCCAATCAATCCCATGAGATGGCAAAGCATCAAGGGATTCTGACACCCGCAAGCTACGGCCAGCAAGAACCCACCACGAGCAGGCAGATTCATGTAGCACGAACCGGCAAACCGCAACGGAATCGATCACACCTCACAATCAGAAGCGAAAGATGAGCATGCACGTACCAAGAAGCAAGAAGAGCCCGCGCAGGATTCGCCGGGAGGGAGACCGAGAGACTACCGTCCGGGTTCGGGGCGGGCCTGTCCGGATCGACGGAGCTCTGAATTGGGAAAGAATTAAGGAAGGAGACAGAGAGAGAAGGGAGGAGAGAGGTATACATTTTTTTTATATAAGAAGAGAGAAGTATATTGAAAGCAGCGGGCCGGGAGGGGAGGGATGGGGCTCGCCTAACGTTAACGACAGAGGATCCGTTTCCGAGGGGAGGGGGAGACATGGAAAGAACCGAGGCTTGGAACCGGATCTGGAGCAAGTTGAGGCGTGTGGCGTGGTTTGTTTGGCCAACTCGGGAAATGCTAGCGTTCGGATCAGACCAATGCTAGCTAGGAATACGAGTGTTTGCACGCTAATTCTAGACGCTCGGCCATAATATTTTTGTTATATTTATATTTATAATATCTAAATTTATATTTGTAATATTTTTTATCTATATTTTTGTTGTAATATTTTTATTTCGTGTATACAACATCAACTTTTATATCATATTTTTGTTGCATATGGTGATTTAAATTATTGCATATATTATCTAAGAATGTTGCATCGGAGCGTACGATGCAAATACTCACATCTTTTTCTTTTTTTTGCATACATGGCCGACAAATGTTACAGACATGGACGAGAAATATTGCCCTTTTTATTTTTCATTTTTTTTGTAAACATAGGCGAAAAATATTGCATACATGGGCGAAAAATGTTGCAGCCGACCGTCCAGGCACTAGCATTACCCATACTTACTAGTTTACTACTTTGTAGTACTGTAGCCGGATTTGAATGTGCTGATGCGGAATAAGGGTAGTTCTTTTTAGGTTGTGACCTATGACTTTTGGTTATAATTTTTAAATTATGACCGTTCGCGAGAAAGGGCACGAAGGGAGAGAGATAGTCGCATGTGATTTTGGCCGATATAGCTGAAGTTGGTACGATACTCTATCTCGAAAAGACACATTATTTGAAAGCTAATTAGTGTAACAAAACCTAAAAAGCAAAAGCCTTAAGCCCAGTTGAACCCATCCCTCTCTCCTTGTCAAAAATCAGCCACTTTGAGAACCGAGCATTGCTAGGATTGTGACACCGTGTCGGTGTGCAAGCCACCCGTTCGCGGCTCGATCCCAGTGCGTCGCATTTTTGGGGTGCTATCTCTCTAGGTATTTGTATATATGAGTGTGCCTCTAAGAGTACATCAATGTGTTCAATGGTTAAAGTATGTGTTCATGCTCTATGAGACTTTAACCCTTCATTTTATGGATGCACCCATTTTAATGAGTGTATATGGTGTTACGTGTCTGTACTTGTTGTACACTCGAAAACAAATAGCCACTCTGCGGACATGCTTCTGATTACGAGCTGTTCGGGAGGATGAGAACCTTACTTGCCTAAAATGCTACGGGGTTTTGTCTGTTATGCTTCGTGGACCCATGCTAAGTCACTATGAGTGGTTGCCTTGTGTATTTTCAGTGCTAAGAAAACCCTGAATTAGAGAGCCCATGTGTGCATGAGTCAGTTATGTTTTACTCTCTGCGTTTACTCCTGCTCCATAACCCTCTTCATGGGTGTGAGTAAGGTTTGCCTCCTCAACTTTTTTCTTGCTCCTGTAGTTTGCTACATAGTGATCAAACTTCTTGCAATTGTGGCACTGAATATGACTTCGACATTCAGCAACGTAATGGCCGAATTTTTCACACTCGAAACATTGGACGTGTGACTTATCTTGCAGCTTGTCACCGCCACCTCGCCCAGCTCTTTCTCCACGGCCTCCTCTTCCACCTCTTCCAGACTGGAAGCCTCTTCCTCTCTGGCCATATCCATGTCCTTGTCCACGACCAAAGAGTGAGCCTCGTCCAAAGGATGAGCCACGACCAAAGGATGAACCACGGCCACCCCTTGATGACGAGTCTGCATGGTTTGGCTTGCCTCGGTTCCTGGTGTCCTCCTTCACGAGCAACACTTGTTCATTGCGAGT
Source organism: Dendrocalamus latiflorus (assembly GCA_017311315.1). NCBI lineage: Eukaryota > Viridiplantae > Streptophyta > Magnoliopsida > Poales > Poaceae > Dendrocalamus > Dendrocalamus latiflorus. Next base: position 76,573 of record JACBGG010000383.1, read on the forward strand.
TTGATACCCCTTCAAGAGCTGCTCATGTGCCTTGAGCGACCTAGTTACTTCTTTTATCCTCATGTTCGCGAGATCTTGGGAATACATGAGTGTGGTCACTACCGGAAGGAACCTTTTCGGCAAGACTCTCAAGTATTTCTTCACAGCCACCTCATCTTCTAGCTTGTCACCAAGAGATTTGATCTCATTGACAACTTCATTGAACTTCCTAGCAAACTCTTCCACCGTTTGGTTCTCTCCCATCTTCATTGCCTCAAATTCGCTCTGTAGAGTCTGGAGTCAAACTTCATTTACTCTGTCAACACCTTTATGCATTGTTTGAAGTGCTGCCCAAGCTTCTCGCGTTGTCTCTTTGCCAATCAATGGGCGCATCATTGAATCAGGTACCACTTGGTAAATCACTGCCAACGTCGTCTGATCCAGTCGATCTGTCCTTCCCCTTTGGATCAACTGCGCTACAAACTCCCTAAGCAAGCATATTGGCCTTCATCTTCATGGCCCAAACCTGATAGTTATCTGGGGTGAGAAGAGGATACTGCAGTGACACGGAGCTCTCCTTAGACTTCGAAGACTCTCCCATGGCTCTGATACCACATGTTGTGATCTATATGACTGCTTCAGGATCTCTTAGACCACTACGACCACATTTTGGAGTCATACGACCACATACAAGAGGCTACGACCACCTCCTGTGTCGTTACCACCGCTCTGCCAGTTTCACGACCACGTTGACAGCCATTACGACTATGTTGTAGCCCCTCCGATCACTCCTTGCTGTTCCGACTACGTAGTCATAAACTTCAGCCGAAGTTACAACCACGTTCATTGCCGCTCTGTTGGCCTTCCTTCGACCACGTTCAATTACCGTAGTCATAGCTCTCTACAACCACGCAGTGATTCTGCCGATCGCTATGGTCGTAATGCTTTACGACCACGTTAGTCGCTGTGGTCGTTTACGACTACGCCTTCTCGTTGTGGTCGTAACCCCTTACGACCACGTTCACTTCTTCACGGCCGTGGTCGTAGCCCTTTTTGACCACGTTCACTTCTTCACAGCCGTGGTCGTAGCTCTTTACGACCACGCCTTCCTGCTGTGTGGCCGTGATCATAATGCTTTACGATCACGTCTTCAGCTCCTGCGGATTCTTCCGCTCGATCGCCGTGGTCATACCTCTGTTTACGACTACGTCTACGATCCTCCATTTGCCGTGGTCATAAGTCATTTACGACCACGTCTACGATCACATAACGAACTTGATACTCGATAGTCAATAGTTTTCCAGAGCCAAATCGCTCTTTCTTCTCTTCTCTTTATTTCTTTTTTCTCTTTTTCTTACACTTCCTGGTTACATGACTCTACCCTTTTATACCCTTCTCTACAACTTCTACTCGGGTTCGACTACGACTATAACTCGGTTATGACTATGACTCGTGCTCGGCTTCGACTATGAAGTAGACTCGACTACAACAAGATTACCTCCAACAAACATAGATGTTGGACAAAAGCACACCAGTACCTCCTTTATTGGAGCAAATGGACTCAATCTTCTTAAGCACTAGTTCCCCGATCTCCAATTCATTATTGACATTGCATGTGTTCAGCAACGCCCCGAGGATTACCAAATTTGGCTCAAAAGGCATACTGTCAATAAACTAATAAGCCCTGCTGACAGGGTCCACCACGCAACCATAGTGCTTGATATCTGGGGTGACCTTGTACTCACTCTCCATGGAATATATTGAAGATACATATCCCCTCATCCACCAACCCAGCATGGCTACAAGCAGATAGAACCACAATGAGGGTAGTCGAGTCCGGCAGTACTCCCACCTCCTGCATGCTCAAATGCGTCGAAGGAGAACGGCGAGAGGGATGAGGCGGGGAGGTGGGAGAGGAGGAGAAGGGAGAAGGGGAGGGAGAGGCGGGAGGCGACGAAGGGGTTGCGCGCTAGGCCGGAGACGAGGCAGTGGGAGAGGACGGGGAGGAGGGCGCGGAGAGATGCGGCAGAGAGGAGGAGCAAGGGAAGGCGACGGTGGCAGCGGAAGAGGGCGTGGGCCGCCGCCGCCACCGGTACGGGAGGGAAGACCCATCAAATCTCTTTGCCCAGTCTCCTTCGACGATGACGTCCTTCTCAGAGCATCCACTTCACACAACCGCTGCTCTTGGTCACGCCTCATTAGCGCTACTCCGACAAGGTTTCGTTGCGCTAGACCGCTGCCATGGTCTCGGCTTCTGTTCCTCGCCGTCTCCTCCAAAGCTGGCGGTTTTTTACTTTTGCTACAGTACCTAACTTTTAAACGGAGTATTTTTTCAAGACGGAGTCCACAAGTTAATCGATCTACGTGTTAAAAGCCCAACATTTGTACCAGCCAAAAACGTAAGTGAGTATCTGTCTCTCCGTAATATGTACCGTAAACAACCAAAATTCAAAATTTTCAGCTAAAAGCCATAAACCGCAGCAGCTGCCAAACAAGCGAGCAGTCACATCGCTGCTTGTTTCCCCGGCAGCACCTCTCTTCGTCGCCGGCTGACCTCGCTGTCGCTCCGGCGAGCTCCTATAGCCACTGTGCCATCGAATCCCCTCAGTCTTCCTCCTCTAGCGACTTGCATCCTTGTTCTTCTGGAGTATTTTGTTTGGGACTCTAAAAATTTTCAGTAAAGAAACCATACATATTGGGATCTATAAATCTAACAAAAAATCAAAAAAAAAAAAGCAGCAGCAGCAATAGAAGACTAGAACATCTGGGGCTTTTAAACCCATGAAAATTGGAAGCGCGTGGATCTTCTGGAGTATTTTGTTCGGCACTCTGAAAATTTTCATCAAAGAAACCATACAGATTGGGTGGGGATCTATAAATCCAACAAAAAATTAAAAAAAAAACAGTAGCAGCAGCAATTGAAGACTAGAACATCTGGGCCTTTTAAACCCATGAAAATTGGAAGCGTGTGGATCTTGTAGAGTATTTTGTTCGAGACTGAAAATTTTCAGATATTCCCTCACTTAGACATAATAATTAGTGATTGACTCATGGTATTACAATGACAAATACAACCGTCTAAAAAATGACAAATACAACAGTCGCATGCAAAAAAAAACTACTTGTCGAATCCATATAGCTAGTATTATACATGTTAAAGATCATATAATACAAAAACAAAGACATGATAAAAAAACATTTTATATAAACACTTCATAACACTTTAATGAAGCATATTGATATGGTTTATTATATGTACACAAATTGAACCCACCTTATTCATGCTTCATAGACCAAAGCCGCAACACACTTACTCATCATTAAGTCCAATAACTTAATACATTAGACATCACCTAAACCCTAAAAATTAAACCAACCGCTTATTCCAACCCAAAGAAGTTGCATGTTGTCCCATAAAACCCATCCATTTCATAGATGGCGCCATGGCCATTGCCATCGCCAAGGTTGCAGCCATAGCCCGCGCTAAGGTTAAGGTCATTGTAGCCAAAGCCATGGTTGAAATGCGGAGGAGGCAGAGGCATAATCGGAGCGAAAGGCAGCGCCGGTGCAAGCGCATGGCCGACGTTGCCGCCCATCCACATCATCTTCGTGTCCATGACCGCCTCATGGCTGCCGCCGGTGCCATCAGCCGTGAACGCGAGGCCACCGGCGCCGCTTCCCGTGCACTGCATCATCGTCACCTCGGCGATGATCTCGTGGGCGCGCTCCGCCGCCTCGGCCTGGATCCTCTCCAGCGCGGAGAGCAAGGGCACGAGGTCCGGCAGCTCCAAGAGCTGCACGTCGGCGTTGGTCAAGACGCCGGCCGCGAGGCGCTCGTCGAGCGCGGCCCTCCTCCTGCGCGCCTCCTCCTCGAGCGCGGTCTTCCTGCGCGCCTCCTCCTCGAGCGCGGTCTTCCTGCGCGCCTCCTCCTCGAGGGCCTTGGTCAGGTGTTCCTCCTGGCGGTTGAACTCGTACACGACCGCAGGGTGCGTTGCCGCCTCCGCCGCCGCAGAGGAGGGGTCGAGGAAGCGGTCGATGACGGCGTTCACGGAGGGGTGGCCGAAGGAGTGGGGCTTCCCGGCGGGGGAGAACACGAGGAGCGCGACGTGCGCGCCGCAGAGCTCGGAGAGCTCGCTGGCCTTCTTGAAGAGGCCGGAGCGGCGCTTGGAGAAGCAGACCTGCCGCGCGTCCTGGTTCTCGATGCGCTTGATCGGGATCTTCTGCCGCCCCTGCGTCAGCTTCCTCCTCCCGGCCTCGCCGCCCCTCTCCGCCGCCTTCGTCATGGCCGACGCCGAACGCTCTGCTTGTCTCGATCTACACGTACGCGTCGGAATGATCGAGCAATGGCGAGTGCATATATATGGAGAGGTCTCTCTTCTCTCTCCTTCTACATGGCACGTACAATGTACGTGTGTCTATATATATAAACAGAGAGATATGTAAGGAAAGGGAGGGATAAGCATCAAAAAGGATACTGAATAATTGTGATTTGGGATTGATTGATTGATGAGTAGAAAATTTTGTGAGAGTTTTGGATCTGTCAATTAGGAAGGGGCTATGCCTTGGAGACGAGCTAGCCAGCCAGGCAGGGAATGATCAGATTATCACGGCCATTTTCCATCTTTAGGACAAGAAATCAAATTTTTGTTCCAACGGACGGGAACGGTCTCTTGCCTCCGTCGCGCCCCGGCGACAGGACCGTCGCGGCCGCCGGACTGAGTTCAGATGGCCGGCCAGTAGTACTTCTTGTGATGCCAAGCAATGTTATGTGCAGAAGTGTGTGATCGTTTTGGCTTCAGTTTTTAGCTTCCGGCTTATTTTTCACTATTCATATATTTCGTCTTTTTCTGAACTTTTGACTTTTTATTGAGCTTTTTTGCTGGTTCTTTTTTTCCCGTATTTGTTTGTATTATGTATAATGGGCTAACATATTTTTATATTTTTTAATTTTTTTAAATTTAATTATGCTAAATAAGCCTCCGTCAGTTACAGTGTTTTTTCAGTCAGCTACATTGCTTTTCAACTATAAACCACCAAAAAAACCCAAATGAGCACCACCGATCGGTGCAGAGATAAATCTGTACTTGTTGTGCGTGTCATGGACACAAGATGTGTAGGCGCCTCATCAAACGGCAAACGTGTCGACTATGGACCTATGGCATCCGGTCGGTAATGTTGCGGCGTTTACCTAAACGGCTCGTGACTAACCTTAATTGCTAACCTTAAGAGTTAAACACAAAATTAACTATATAATTAAAGAAGAAATTATAGGCCCATTTTGATCTTTTAAAATGTATAACAACTCAATCGAAGTAAAAAGACAATTAAGTAAAGAGGATGCAACTACAAATAACACTTCTCAGGATCATGTAACTAAACTCATATATTACAAATTCATACAATTCACGAATACATCATTCTCACTAATACTATATAGTCATATCCATATATACAATTGAGCACAATATATACAATTACAATTAACAAGATTCTTTGAAACCTCCGAAATCAGTGGGTAGAGGGTGCCTCTGAAAGGATGACTAGAACATTGGGCGCGCCTCGCGCGCCTTGCCATGACTTCCATTGCAGAAAGTAATTAAAATTTAAATGTAGACGCTTTAAGCGGATGACTGATAGAGGCTATTACATAAATTAATCTCCATTTCAATACAGAATTTCCATCTCAATATTAGACACTTGAAGGAGATAACAGATAGAGGCTATCCAATCTAAGTTTCAGGATTTAAGAGAAGCATAACAAATTATGTAGATAATGCCCACACAATTCATAGCACAAAGATAAAGCAGTCACATGCATGGACAGCGTTTGCACAACCCTAACAGCCAACAGGGTTCTGTCTACGGCATATGTTACATATTGCGATCAGAATTCGTCACTACCAAACACAGAGCCGGTAGTTTAGAATACCGATCCAAAAGACCATTGAATACACCAAAGTGGTTGCACGACGCTAAAGACTAAATTAGTAGCAGATAGCACAGCCTGCAGCCCTGAAGTTCCAAGCAACGGCGGACCAGTGATCAAACACATTTTCTTGCAGATGGTAGACGCAAAAGTAGTGAACTTCCTTGTGCCCAGCAACTTCTATTGACCTGTAAAGGAAAAAGGGTTTTAGAAGGCATACGTATCATGTTATGATCAGAATGTGTCACTACCAAACATAGAGCCGGTAGTTTAGAATACTGATCCAAATGACCATTGAAAACGCAAAAGTAGACGCATGACACTAAAGATTAAATCAGTAGCAAATAGCACAGCTTGCAGCCATGAAGTTCCAAGCAACGACTGATCAGTGATGGCACACACACATCTTGCTGCAGCTGGTAGGAGCAAAAGTAGGGAGCCCTCTTGTGCCTAAGCATTTTTTGCCGACCTGCAAAGGAAAAAAAAGGGGTTTTAGAAAGTGGGCCAAGTGGTGTAAGCAAGTACACACGACGCTATTGTATATCAAGCACGAGAGTTTAGTATTTGATTAATTAGAGCAAGAAAGCACTCAGTCCCACCACCATCATCATCTCTAGCGATATCATCTTTGAAGAGCCTCTTCGCAGTACCTTTCTTAGGCGATGAGCGAGACCTATAAGCGGGTTCTTATGTCACGTATGTATATACAAGGGTGGACCCTGATCTGCGCTAGAAAACAAAGCAAAGAAATGCACTGGCAGCAAGGCTAACCTCTTTCCTGTCACGCTCCCTCGAGACTTTGTCGAATCACCAAAACAAACATCAGAAGCAGGCTTCTGGTGAAGCAAGGCATTAAAAAAAGGACCATGTTAGTTCAAGTATTTAGGAAAGCCGTAAACAAACAGAGAACTGTACCAAAAGAATAATAGCCTTGCCTATGTTTTTCAGATGTATTTCAAGCATCACAGTACAATGGATGTTCACATATCATCTCAAGGCTTGTTACAATAACTCAGTAGACGAAAAAAACAGAATTTTATTCCCACTCACTACTTCACTACATAGTGATTCAGAATGGCTCCAGGAGTAAACCTTACCTTGAGCACATTTGCACCACCACTGTCCTGCGGCGTCGCTGGTGACCCCGCTAGTGCACAAAAGATGTAAAATTGTCAAGAGTAAAATTGTTCAGATACAAAGCATTAATTCTCAAGAGTAAAATTGTAAACCTTTACTTACAGCGCTATAGCACAAAAGATGTTGGAAAGGGCCGAAACCTCCATCGTATCCAAAACACACTTAGCCAAAGCTGGATTGAAAATACGTTCGCCTAGGAAAGAGCTACGAATATTAATTAATCGTAAAAGGTAAGTCAGAAGCTTAAAACCGGCAAGACTGTAGCATACATTCTCCATACCTGAAACGAAGAACCTCTTCTGGGCCTCTGCCTTGAAGAGAAGATGTATGCGTGTGAGTTCTGTAAATCTGTACAAAGGGAACTAAGAGAAGCCGTGAACCAAAAATGTTTTGAAAAGTAGCAAGCAAAAGGAATTCAACTGAACCAAACACCGCAGAGCCACAATCAATAACATCCATATACCAAGACAGGCCTCAGAAGGGTAGAAGAAAAGGATCGAGACTATCCACAGCTACCAGAACAGGTAAGTAAAGAAGATGTGCCTATACAACTTAGAAGAAAAGATTCTACAGCCTATGGACACTACCTATGAATGGAGAACCAGACGGTAAGGGAAGAAAAAGCACCTAGAAAGTTTAGCAGAATAGGTAAGCGCACCTAGAGAGCCTAGTTGAACAGGCAAGCACTTAGAAAGAATCGAGAAAAGAGGTGGACACTACCAGCAACACTTGCCAGATCAGGTCACATGCCTTGACAGGCCACCACACTGGGAAACATAGTGTCACAGGCGAAAGCAAAAGGAATTCGCTAATGATTTCGCCCGCGACCACATACCTATTCGGCAAATTTCATTGGCCACAGACCTAGTGCCTCAAACAACTACCTGGATCCGGCTGACGGAACAGGACAATAGACAAAAACGATCTATTGAGAGAGAGAGAAGAAAAGAGACTTGGAAAACACATAACAGAAAGCAGTCATACAGAGGTAAGAAATGAGGCCTATAGAACCTTTCTGCTACCCAGGGCCTTTTTGGTCAGACAAAGCAGATTATAAAAGCATATGAAAAGTCATTATCTACGAAGCATGTAACAACGCCAAAAGTACAGGAACGTGCGAATCAAGAAGACCAAACTTACCTTCGCAACTTGTTTCCTCCGCACACAACACAAGGTAGCAATAGCTTCAACACCCAGTCAACAGCAAAAGCGACGAAGGACGCCTTCCTCGCAGCCGTAAGTGACCAGAACGACCTACAGGCACGTGTGCAGTCAATACTACAATACATTACATCCCACATGTAACATCATTGACACATCATGTAACATCATTTAACAATACATTATAAACAACCAATACTATAATACTATCATATTCTACAGAACCGATTCACACGAAACGAAATCACTAACCAGGACATAAGCAATATGTTCTAGACAACTAATACCATAATACTACCACATTCCACAGAATCGATTCACCCGAAATGAAATCACTATCCAGGACATAAGCAACTAACTATAAAGAGTAAAATATTAACTGGACACATCATTTAACATCATCCAGCAATATGTTATAGACAAATAATATTTTAATTCTATCACAAATGTCAACTGGACACATCATTTAACATCATCCAGCAATACGCTCTATACAACTAATGCTATAATACTATCACATTCCACAGAATTGATTCACCCGAAACGAAAACACTATCCAGGACATAAGCAATCAATTATAAAGAGTAAAATACTAACTGGACATATCATCTAACATCATCCAGCAATATGTTCTAGACAACTAATACCATAATACTATCATATTCCACAGAACTGATTCACCCGAAACGAAAACACCACCCAGGACATAAGCAACCAATTATAAAGAGTAAAATATTAACTGGACACATCATCCAGCAATATGTTCTAGACAACTAACACTATAATACTATCACAAATATTAACCGGACACATCATGTAACATCATCCAGCAATATGTTCTAGACAACTAACACTAACACATTCCACAGAATTGATTCACCCGAAATGAAAACACTATCCAGGACAAGCAAACATATTACCTTCGATTCACCAGAGGCGCAATCAAGAAGCTAGGGATTTCTACGGTAAGGCTCAACGCATCCTGTTCTAAAGCCTGAAATACGAATTCAAAGCATCCGGGTTATTCAAATACAAAGCATTAAATCCCAAGAGTAAAATTATAATTTTTTACTTACAGCGCTATAGCACAAAAGATGTTGGAAAGGGCCGAAACTTCCATTGTATCCAGAACACACTTGGCCAAAGCTAGATTGAAAATACGTTCGCCTAGGAAAGAGATACGAATATTAATTAATTGTAAGAGGTAAGTGAGAAGCTTAAAACCGGCAAGACTGTAGCATACATTTTCCATACCTGAAACGAAGAACCTCTTCTGGGTCTCTACCTTGAAGAGACGATGTACGTGTGTGAGATCTGTAGATCTGTACAAAGGGAACCAAGAGAAGCCGTAAACCAAAAATGTTTTGAAAAGTAGCAACCACAGCAACATAAATACTACCAAACCGCACGGGTATAAGCACAGAACCTAGAGACGGAGAAGCCCCGGCAAGATCAACAGTTCACCCAGGCCATCACGGATGTAGAACGAAGGTCAAACACCAGGTCTCGCAAAGATCTGGAAAAGGGAGAGGGGTGAAGGAGGCTCCGAACCGGACGAGCAGATAAATAGGGAGACTAAGTCACTCACCTCGAGCATGGGAACCAGCACCGTAGGACGAGACCGGTAGAGGGATGGGCCAGGCATGGGCCAACGATGACGGACGATGCCCGCGTGAGCTCCGCGCGACGGGACACCACGGCCGCCCGTGCACTGTTCCGACGGGACAGATCGGCCATCGGTAGGGAAGAGCGGCCGCACACGCCCGTACGGCGAGGGAGTAGCGCCGTTGGGACTGTTCCGATACGACGGATGGGGCTCGAGGAAGACAAATCTGTTCTAAGATCTGTTCTCAGTGTAGAGGCACGGATTACCTATGTATCTACCGGCTCCGTCCACTCCGAGGGCGATACAGCCCGCCTCCTCACAATCTCTCACTGCGTGTGGGCTCAGACAAAAGCGGGACCACCGGTCAGAGGGTTGGCTGAAATGTTATCGCGTGCACTGCTACGCCCGAGCAGCGCTTCGCCCGCTCCGCGTGCGCTCCCTCTCCCCACATGACCCGCACGCCGGTCAAAGTTCCCCTCTCGCCTGCCCCGCGTATGCTCCCTCTCTCCATACGCCCCGCGCGCCTCTCACGACGTGTGGGCCCAGGCAGCAGAGGGACCACCGGCCAGCGTCGCGCGTCAAAGCGTTCTCGCGTGCACCGCCACGGCCAAGGCGCCTCTGTTTCCCCGCGCACGATCTCACGCGAAGGCCGCGTACGCTCCCCTCCGCGCGCCGGGACCACCGGGCAGCGACGTGCGGTAAAACACTCTCACGTGCACCGTAATGATCGAGGCGCGCCTCGCCTTCTCCGCACGCGCTCGCCGCGTACGCTCTCCCTACGCGCCCCCCGTCGCTACGTGTGGGCCCAGACAGAAGCGGGTCCACCGGCCAGCGACACGAGTGATAGCGCCTCGCCTCCCCCGTGCGTGCCCTCACGCGAACGCCGCGTACACCCCCTCTGCGCGCGCTCCGTTGCTGTGCGTGGGCTCAGAGAGCAGCGGGGCCACCGGCTCAGAGAGACGCGTTAAAACGCCTCGCGTGCGCCGCTGCGCTCGGGGCGCGCCTCAGCTTCTCCGCCGCGCCCTCACGCGAACGCCGCGCGACCTCCTCTCCGCGCGCTCCGTTCGCGCGTGTGTGGGCTCAGGCAGCATCGGGACCACCAGCCAGCGGCGCGCATTAAAGCGCCCTCGCGTACACCGCCACGCCCGACGCCTCGGTTCCTCCGCGCGCGCTCTCACGCGAAGGCCGCGTACGCTCCCCTCCGCGCGCTGTGTCACTGCGCATGGGCCCAGACATCACCGGGACCACCGGGCAGCGGCGTGCGGTGAAACGCTCTCGCGTGCACCGTAACGCCCGAGGCACGCCTCGCCTTCTCCGCGCGCGCTCGTCGCGTACGCTCCCTCCACGCGCGCTCCGTCACTGCGTGTGGGCCAGACAGCAGCGGGACCACCAGCCAGCGACACGAGCTAAAATGGCCCGCGTGCGCCGCTACGCCCGACCCGCGCCTCGCCTTCTCCGCGCGCGCCCTCACGCGAACGCCGCACACACCTCCTCTCCGTGCGCCCCGTCGCTGCGCGTGGGCCCAGAGAGCAGCGGCCCCACAGGCTCAGCGAGACGCGTTCAAACGCCTCGCGTGCGCCGCTGCGCACCAGCCGTGCCTCGGCTTCTCCGCGCGCGCCCTCACGCAAACGCCGCACACACCTCCTCTGCGCGCGCTCCGTCGCTGCGCGTGGGCTCAGAGAGCAGCGGGACCACCGGCAAGAGAGACGCACGAGACGCTCTCGCATGCGCGAAGGCCCAGCGGGTGCGCGAAACTAACATACGACGCGCGCGCGCTCAACTTCGTTGCCGGACGAAGACCCGCGCGGTGCGCGAAACGCTCTCCCGCGCGACGCGCGCGCGCTCCCTGCCGTTTCTACGCTCGCCACGCGTCGCCGCGCGAAGGCCCCCGCGGGCGCGCGAAACACTCTCGCGCGAGCAGACCGGGGCAGCTTTTAATAACTCTGATAAGGGAAAAGTTGGGACTCTCTGTATATAGATAAAATATAAGGACTTACAAACTTTTAGTCATGTAATGGACCATATCGGTCGTATCAACCATTATTCTGTCTAGGACAGATAGAATCGGTAACTCTATCAAAATTACTATACACTCCACAAAGGGTATGTAGATTTATCTAGAGATGAAACTGAGCGAGGTCTCAATTGTACTCAAAGCCATAAAGGATAAGCCTAACGCATATATTTAGCAAAGTGGAGTGTCGGGTGAAAGTGAATCCGACCTGACCAACGAATAGCTCATAATCGAGTAGGTGTTGGGTGAGAATAAGAGACAACCCCGAGCCAACAACTATGAATAGCTGGGTGGAGATACATGGAGATAGAGGAAAAAGTTATGTACTCCAATTTGGGCATCACATCTAAGGAAATACGAAGAACCATTCGCTACAAAAATCAGGGTAGCTATGGGTAAAGTAATACAAACCTGCACAGTGCTATATAAACCGTGAATTCACACCTGTCTCCTAGATTAAAAACTACGAGAACTAAATAGGGGTTCTATCTAGTTATGTGGGTGACCATTAAATTTCTATATTAATAATCTAAAATTCTTTATCGACATAAAATATTTTATTTTCTAGATGATATGAGGTTATATTGAACTCATTGGGATGTTGATTCCTGAATCATAAAAGTGCATCTTTTCTATTAGTGCTTACTGAGTATCCTTGTACTCACCCTTATTATTACTCTCCTTTGTTTAGAGGTTAGCCAATCCAATATTCCAGTTGGTGTAGAGGATGCCTAACTAGAGGAATATTATACCAAGTGGCAGGGAGCAGGGTTCAAATTACCCGCCGATATTTGACGATTTTTGGTGAAAACCGATTTTACCGGCCATCACCAGTTACTTCATAAACCGGGCCCAAAACTTTCGACCCAATTTGAAAAGAAATGCGGCCCAAACTAGCCCACTACATCACCTCTAATGGCTTGTCCTAGCTGACGAACTCAACTCATTCCCTGTCTTTCCTGGCGGCTGCTCGCAAGCGAGCTCTCTCTTCAGCTCTTCCTCCTCTGATCCTCTCCATTCTCTTCTCAGTTCTCACCCAAATCGGGAGCAGATGGAGGTGCAACTTGCAGGGCGACCTATCCTGAGCTCCTCCTCTAGCTCTTCCTCAAGCTCCTGTGGGGAGACACGAGGGGCGGAGATGGCGGCTGGGGTGGAGCAGAGGTGGGCTCATCGAGGCTAATTCTGACTGTCCTCGGGCCGATTTGCGGGTGCATGACCATGGTGCTAACATGGGGAATCTCGTGGTGGTGGTGGCCTGGCCCGATGCAGTCCTAAATGGGCTAGCGGCAGCAACGCCCGTGGTGGCACCAAAGAGATCGATGGTGGGCAGCTACTGCGATGAGGCTACCTGGGAGAGGGCAGGAGAAGGTTTAGGAGGTGGAGGTGGCCACGGTGACTGCTGATGGCGAGGTGCGGAGTAGCTGCGAGCAGCGGATCAACGTGCACGATGGTGTGGATCAAACACTCGATGTTACATGCATTTCGCCTTTGGATTTGCTCGGTTTCTGGTCACATCAAGCACGCAAGACCGTCAGGATAAACAGGTTACAAGCTACACAACCTGTTTGCTTAAAATCAGCGTTCTTAATTTGATCATGCGGAGAATACAAAATTTCAAACACATCAATTCTACCTCTTGATTGGAATGTCACACTTTTTTAGGAAACCCTCCCTGACAAAATTGCAGAACCAAAGGGAAATAAAGGCATGCGGCTATCCAAGTCACAAATTTTTGTTTGAAGGGAATTGGATCTGGTGGTAATACAGTAGGACAATTAGTGTCGGCATTGCACTCCGAGCGAGGTGAAGATTACTTCAATTCTACAGCGAAAATTAAATCAGAAGACTAATAGATCAAGAACAATTATTCCTCCTCAAATCCTAACTATCAACCCAAGAAACTGCAAACCATCTGCACAGGAAGTACTAAACACAAATCTAAATGCACATCCCCAGCTAATATCAGAGCGCAGTGATAAGATCCGACGATGGCGTCACAACGCGTCCAAGAACGCCTCCGTGGCGGCCGCCGGCGGCGGCGGCAGCAAGAACACCACGCCCCTGGCCTGCAACCATCCTCCTCCTGAACGGGTAACGCGCCGCGCTGCCCCGCCCCCTCGTAGGCCCCAGGAAGTGCGGCACGCCGCCCAGCTGCTCCGCCGCCGCGGTGACCGACGGCGGGGTGGGGGGCGGAGGGACGGACGGGGGCAGGAGGCACCCCACTGCCAGCCGCTGACCGGTGGGAGCGGGCGACGATCCTGGAGTCCCGGAGCCGCGCGAGCGCGCCGGGGCGGAGGAACCGGTGGAGGCGCTCCACCGTGCACGGCGCGGCGCGGGCGCGGCGGCCCATCGCCGGAGGTGGATGGAGGGGAAGGGATTTTGGTTGGTGGAACCGTGGAGTCGTCGAACTGTGTGGGAGGATTCGCGGGGGGCGAGTAGGAGATATAAGGAGGCGGCGAAGTGAGCGGTGGAGGGAAACTGTGGCGGGAAGGAAAGCGGGAGATAAATTGGAAAATGAGATGATGCTATTGCTTGCGCTACGAACACAGTGCTTTGGTACACGCCGCCGACGAGTAGCCTCTCACTGACAGGTGTGCCCCATTTGTGACTAGGGAGGATATAGCATAAGAGCATCTCCAACAGTGACAAGTCAGCTAGCTCATAGCAGTACACATCAGCAATAGTCCTACGTGGAAGAAAGAGAAACGTGAAAACCAAACCAACTAGCGCCGGATCTTGAGCTAGTCTCGCTCAAAAATCGAGAACGGATGAGCCAGCCTTTATCACCATAAGCCAACTTAAGAGATAGTGTACAGGGAAGCTGGCTTTTAATGTGCTATCTCTTATCTGAGGTGGCAAACTATGAGCTAGTTAGTTGGCTCAACCATTGGAGATGCTCTAATAAACTTGCAGAAGCGTAGCCGTGAGGCACTGGGCAATGGCTGTTCTTTTTTGCTGCGGCTTATAATTTTTAGCTGAAATTTTTAAATTTTGGTTGTTTACAGTACAAATTACAGAAAGACAGATACTCACTTGCGATTTTGACTGGTACAAATGTTGGACTTTTAACGTATAGATCGTTTAACTTGTAGACCCCACCTTGAAAAAATATTTCATTTGAAAATTAGATACTGCAGCATAAGTCAAAAGCCGCCAGCTTGTGAGGTAAAGAACAGGTATATTTCATGGCTACAAATTTGCATAAATTCAGTGGAATATTCGGACTCTTTTTCCTAGTTTGAACTGGACAATTAAATTAGAATGAGCCTAAATTGTTACTCTCAATAGAATGGTAAAAAAACAATTCCTGAATTCATTGAAATGAAGCATCAGGAAGTTTTATTTCGGTCTTATTACATCTCGGCAGCCATAAAAGTACAGGAGATGGATACAAAAATGACCACCTTAAACATTTATCCCTCGAAAGAATGCAACGGCTCGTATACCCCTTTCACCTTCACCGGCACCGGCAGACAGACGCTACGTAAAACTGTGGTCCGCTTCGTCGGTGTGTTAGCCTAGACAGTCACAAAATTCAATCACAGCTACCTACAAATGAATCACCTACAAACCGTGGGCAATGTACATATCATGCCCACGCAGTGGACGATCTAGTATACAGCAACAGCAGGACAGCTTCTTGCTTCTGCTCTGTTTGTTGGTGTTTCGTCTGTGCTAGGAAGCGGCGCTCCACAGCGCCTTCTCGCCTTCCGCGCACTTATTGTGCACTTCCCAGATCCTCCCCTCGGAGTTGCATATGCCGCTGCACCTCCAATCAAATGACGCGGCGCAGGTGTTCCCCGCCTGCGCTTTCCATTCGCAATCTATGATCAAAGACAGGGAAAAGATGTGACTCAATGCAAATATTGCGCGCTCTTCTTGTCCATGTACTAGATCCAAGTGTTATTGTTAGGGTATACAGCACAGCACCGGCCCTGTAGCCCGTCCGGCACCGGCCCTGTAGCCCGTCCGGCACCGGCTCTGTAATCTGTCCGGCACATGCACGCCATACATAGCAACCACCGCTAGATTATAGCATGATTTGTATAGCCTTGATTAGCTGTAATCTGTTAATTATAGTTAGGATCCTAACAGATGTAAACTGTTGTACGTGTATATATACACGAAACCCATCAATAAGGATTATCGTGGATTCTCCCAAAACCATCTCTGCTTTCATGGTATTAGCCTAACTCATCCTCTTCCCATCTCTTGGCGTCTCGTGCTCTGACCTGCATGGCCGACCGACAACACTCCCCACAATGGCACAGCCGCCCTTGCGGCTGCCATTGTTGTTGCTCTTCCTCAAGCCACGCTTGCCAATCCTGCTTCCGCCCTCTCCACGATCAACGTGTGCACACATCCCGTTCACCCTGGAGCTTCACCCTCCAAACTACATGCGTTAGCTCGAGCTTTTCCTCACCCTTGTGGGCAAGTTCGGTGCCTCTTGCCACATTGACGGCACGGCTACGCCCAAACCTCCGGATGCAGCTTGGCTGACTGTCGATTACGTCATACACTCCCTCCTCTACGCCTCCATCTCTGAGGAGATTTTAACAATCATCCCCACGCCCGACGCCTCCGCCCACGCCATCTGGAACAGTCTCAAGGGTTTGTTCTGAGACAACAAGGCCTCTCACGCGTTGTCTTTGGAGGCCGAGTTCCGCAGTCTCGCTCAGGGTGGCATGATGATCCTCGCGTATTCTCAACACCTCAAGTCCTATGCCGATGCTCTCGCCAACATCGATCAAGCTGTCACCGATCCCACCCTCGTGCTCACTCTCCTCTGTGGGCTCAATGAAAATTTTCGTCATATGGCATCGATCATCAGGACGAAGACACCTCTGCCTACCTTTCTTGAGGCACAGTCGCTTCTCCTCCTTGAGGAGTCCGACCTCAACATTACGAAGCCCAACCCAGCCACGGCTCTCATCACCACCACCCTCGCCGGCTACAACTCCCTCGCCAAGGCTCCATCAGCTGCTGGTGCCAACTCCAGGCCTCCGTGGCGCAAGAACAAGGGCAAGCTGAAGGGTAAGCATTCCGGTGGCTCCAACTCCCACAACAGCTGTCACAACTCTGGACCTAGCAGCAACTGGAACCGTGGTGTCCCCTTCTTTAATCCTTGGAACGGCACATTCCTGATGTGGCCGACATCCGCCAGCTCTCTTGCTCCACCGCCCGGCACCCATGGATCCGTCAGCATCCTCGGTCGCGCCCCTACCCAGGCGTTCTTCACGCCACCGCATGCGTCATTCGTGCCCATGGGCGCACCAACCACGCTTCGCGGCGCCCTGTTCCCACCGTAGCAGCACCCCGACGCACCCTTGCCATCGCCATCATGGGACCAGGCATCTCTCATCCAAGCGATGAATGCCATGAACCTCCAAGGCGGCGCCCCGGCCACATGGTACATGGACTCCGGTGCTTCCTCGGACTCTAGTAAACTCAACTTCCACCACTCTCAACCTTCCTCTTCTCAGATCGTAACCATCTCTGCTTTCAGTTATGTTTCGAGAAAGCAATTCAAGTGAGCAAAGCATGATGACCAGACAAACTGAAGTTGGGAACATATGAGGTAATGAAAGCTTACCAGGTGGAGTACCACAACAAAGTTTGTGGTCGTTAATATGCTCAACATCTAACCCGATGAACCAAGATCCTAATGAAACATCCTCGTTTATATACTTGTGCAGGACATGCCTGGTATAATTGGATTAGCGGCAACAGAGTTAGTTTTGACAAGAATTATGCAAGATTAAGTGCATGATTACATCTAGGGAAACACGAAAACAGATGCAATCTCACTTGTTTATAGATATGTAGGTTGCTAGATCTTTTGAAATAGCATATAATTGACCAGTAGCATGTCGAAAATACTTGTTTCCTGGTTCGCCGAATTTCCAGTGCTCAGGCTCATAGTATCTCACACCCCTGGAGAAAAGGACTAACATGTCTTAACAACTTTGAGAAGCAAGAGAAAGAGAGATCCATAAAATGTACTTACTTTTCAGATAGGACAGGTCCAGATTTCATGCATCCAATATATACTCTGGGCCTCAATGCATGTTTGGATAAAATCTGTCCAAGTGTTGCTGCAAATGCAAACCTTTGATGTTACAAAGAATCAATTGCCTAAAAGCAAGCCCTTTTCGCATGCAACAATGCAAAGATGTTTTGCCAAAATTTGCCCCATGTTATCCTATGAAGTATTTGAGTACTATTTGACACCTTGGCTAACACTTTTATACATACAAAGTGTACACTGATGATGGTCATCTGGGAATCAATGAGGAGCGTTGAATACAGACATGACAGCTGCAGGCACATATGATCGCTTTGCTCCTAACTTAAGATCAATAAAGGGCATAAAGAACATGGAGATTTACCTATGTTTACATGCACGTCATCATCAACCTTCACATAAAAGTCTGCATCCCATAACGAAACAGCTGTGGCAAAGTAAGTCTTGGTTTTGCCAGATAGCGCAAGGTATCCTTCAACATGATCCTGCATAAAGTTGCAACCACAGTAAACAGGGAGGCAAAACAGCATTCCCGGTCAAACTCAGAACAACAATCACATCGTCACTCCCATGTGAAATTAATAGGCATTTAATCAACAAACAACTTACTATCCTCATGAAATCCCCATGTTTTCTGTCCTCTGCTTCAATTGCTCTATCAACAATTCCACCTGATATAGCACTGCAAAACACGTGGAGAATGAGGTTATGCCTGTTACCATTAACAGATAACAAAATGAAGAACAAGGAAACATGACTAACAAGAAATTCGCAATTTAACATTGATTGTCAGCATAGAATTAACTGACCATGTCAGATAAAGATTATTTTAACAATATTATCTTTCAGCAAATATCTTGTATAAAGCAATGGTTAGAAAGGAGTAAGCTAAGGCTACATTTCTTCAAAACCCAGTGTGTTACAGCCTTATCTTGCAGATGAGCAAAATAAATAAATGACCCTTCAAAATCAGTGTGACTGAAATTCATGCTCTTGTACTAACTTTTCCTTAAAATTTGTGACATTTGTCACCGTTTCAGGGTCGTTTTTCCAAAGATCCTCAATTGCACTCACCCACTTAGTAAGTCAGTTAGCTGTAGTGGACAGAAATTACCTTTGGAAGCATCACTCAGCTGCAATAGAATTTGACGTTGTATATAATATTTTCTTGTTTTTCAAGGGTACAGTGGAATGAAACAACTATTGCAGGTATACAGTTGCAATTGGAAAAAATTGTGACAAAAGAAAAGAACTATGTGCAAATTATGATAGGTTATTTTCATGAATCATAATTGAAGAAATAAATAAATCCAAAACTTCTTAATATTCAAATAGCATATCATAGATACACATAAAGTCTATCCGCACCATACCTGTGGCCAATGACAAAGCGAATTATGACCCCCTTCTCTTCTTCAAGTTTTTTCCTTTTTTCACCTATTTTTCATTACATTACATTATTATTAGTTATTCAGAGAGTGCCAATACGAGGAATACTCTAGACCAAGTGAGATTAGTAAAGTTTAATGTCAACAACCTTGAGGCATCCAGGTGTAACGTATGGAATCTCTTCTCTTGCGACTGCTAAAGGCAGTATTGATGCCTATCACCATAAGGTACTTTCGCCTTCCAATCGACCCAGAAACTTTGAACTCTTCTGCAACAGGGGAACCATTGAGCAAGGATTCTTGCAGACCTCTTGCAGCTGAGAGTTCTGTCTCTAAGCTTGCTATTGTTTTATCTAGTGTTCTACATTCAAAAATGCCAATCATAAGTTTTGAAAAGAAAAAATGATACTTTCAATAATGGAAAAAATGTTATGCTCAAGAAAGACAAGGTCAGTATATACTGTTCGTCATGATGAGTATCTTGAACCGGTAACATATCTTTGTAATCTTGTTCTTGAACCTGGTAACACATGATAATCAAACAAGGTATCAACAATGACTCCGTACATAGCATTCTAGTAGACAGAGCGGATTGACTTTTATAACACTGGCTTGTTGTGGTGGCTAGTGTACAAGAATTAAACTACAACTCTACAACTGTGAAATACTTCGAGAGATTAATGGGGGGAGAAATACACTACCTTTTTAGAACCACACTCTCCAGCAACTAGCATGTTGCTTTCCTCTCCATTTCCATTTGGTCGAGCAATCTCATTTGCCTCAGGTAGTGTCCACATTCTGGACCAAACCAACGGGTTAATGTAAGAATCATTTGGTAAACTTACAAGTCGGATAGCATTACAATGAAAAAGACTAGTTGAATTTGGGATAATGGAACTTGATGTCCATAAATTGTGGTTATACTGCAGCAGGGTATAAATATTCAATGTTGGATGAGGATACATCAGCTAGCAATAACTCGTCTCAACAATTACATCACGATTCTGCGAAGGATCATTTGTACTCGGTCCCAATCGGTAAAGAAAAATGGCCCAATGTGGCAATCCACAAAATTCTCAATTCATGGAACCTTAAACACTCCAAGTTCGATATCACCAAACTATTACATAAGCAAATTAATGGCACAGCAGAATAAAATCACTGCCCACATAATCAAGAAATCCCCAAGGCAAAAAATACAAATTCACAGAGGCGCAACAACCTAATCACCTATGTGCCGTCCCCCAGATGCAGAGGCTCGGCAAACACCACAGATCTTGAGCTAGGCCCAGCTCAAACTAGCACCGCTTGGAGCTGAGCTCCGCATACTGAGCTGCATGTCTCGAATTGAACAACCAGAATACAAAGAGACCAAGAATTGGAGCAGCAGCTGATTGATTACCTGTTCGTGAAGAGCAGCCCAAGGCAGAAGCTCCCCAGGCAGAGCAGGACGGCCCACCTCCTGGACACCCCTCCATCCCCTCCTCCCCCTCCCCCTCTTCTCCAGCTCATGGTTGCAGCTATCCCACCACCACCTCCTCCTCCTCTCAGTCTCTCACCTCCCAGAGTCCATGGACGGAAGACGAAGGAGGAGTTCTTGACTTGTTGTTCCTGGCCCTCGACGAGTCTTGCAGTTAGCAACACGCTCTCCTGGCCGCATTGATTAAACTAAACCCAACCAGCAGAAATTGCGAAGCGATGGTCGGCCGCCTGCGCAGACGCATTCACGCACCAAGAAAACAACCGAACTCGTAGAAAGAAGGCAGGTAGAACAAACGCATCGGCATCAAGCACTCGCCCGCCGGATCAGGCTTCAGAGACGGCTCAGAATTCCACACCCTTCAGTGGGAGTGCTTCGTTTTTTAATTGCACACTTCCGTCGTCTTTTTTTCCGGCGCGGCATTCCACGACGGCTTCACGTGCGTTGCCGCCCGCGCGCAGCAGACATAAAGGCCCAACCGCTTCGTTGCGTCGGTGTGGCGTCGTCGCTTTCGGTGTGGTCCTCCGCGCTCTTGCGCCTGCCTGTGCGTCGGTGGTGCTTGCTGTGCACGGCCTTCGCAGGAAGGACGGACGGCAGGTAGGACAGAGCGATGGCAGGGTCAAATCACATCTAGCACTATTCTGATGGGCCGCGGCCGATGTTTGCACTGTGTCGCGTGCTTTTTTTTCATTTGAGTTTTTCTGGATGTCAATAGACAGTGGAATGTCGACCCGGATAGAGCTGGCCAATGGGCCGGGCCGGCACGGCACGGGCCCGTTAAGGCTCGTGTATTAAATGGGCCGTGTCGTGCCAGCCCGCGGGCCGCGGTGGCACGATTTCGGCTAAACGGACCGTGTCGGCCCGCTAGCCCGTTTAGTCGGGAAAAAAAGAAAAATTAAGAAAATTTGTAGAAAATTCAGAAAAAAAATATAGAAAATTGTAGACATTGTTAATCACAAAAATAAATATTTCCAACGACATAATGAGATTTATTAACTTATTAAATTACATGGGATGGATGCCTCATTAAAAACTTTACCAAGTAAAAACTCAATTTGAGAAAACCTTGGTAAAAAAAAGAGTACAGCCTATAAAGCTCATTAGTGACCACATGTGAAGAAAAATATTGAAAATCCTATTCATTGCTATCTAAATACAAATTCTCAAAAGATTCTTCTAAATCTTTATTATCTGCAGTATGTTGGAGTCTTGATTCAGCTTGTTCCCAGTTTTAGACGGTCATAAGTACTTCGACCATCTCGTTGGAGAGACTTGTTCGTCGCTCTTCGATTATTCTTCTGGAAAGACTGAATGCTGACTCCGAGGAGACTGTAGAGACAGGAACAGTCAACACATCCCGCGCTAATATGGATAGCACTGGATATGATACCTTCTGGGTTTGCCACCATGAGAGGATGTTCAACTCCTGCTCGAAGCTGACGCTATCACTGTTGAGATAGCTTGATAGGTCTCCAGTGCTTTGTCGCCTTCCTCCTCCTAACTGCTGTGTACCTGCACCTGCACGAGAACTAGACGAAGAACCAAAAATCTTGCCACATTGCATAACCCCCCTAGAGGTGATAGGGACTACCGGGGGTCTTTCCAAACGCACATATCCAAACTTATTTTCATATTTATTATATATCTCATATAAGTTATCCTTAACTAATGTAAAGTATAAACAATAGTCTAAATCGGTAGCCTCACTTAAAACTTGTAAAACATTTATAAATCATTGGAGTTTGACCCTAGGATCCAAAATAAAAGCAAATGCATATAAAATATGAATTTCTCTCCAATATTTTAAAAACTTAGATTTCATGGCAACTACAGCATCCCGTAGTATAGGATCATTTTCAAAAGCCTTTAGGTGAGTGGCAATTTCAACAATATTATGAACAATCATAGGAGATGTAGGGTAGTATACTCCAGAAAGACAAACTGTAGCTTTATGGAAAATTTCTAGAAAAGAAAATATTTTTTCACCAACAACCCAATCGTCCTCAGTAAGTTCAGGGTCTCTAACTTGGGTTCTACTGAAGGAGCTACGAGATTGATGACTTTGGGTGTGAAGGAAAACAGATAAAGTGCTCTTATATGGCAATATATGTTTAAGCATAAGGTAAGTAGAGTTCCATTTAACAGGCATGTCTAAACCAAATTTTCTAGGACGAACATTCATTGCTACGCAAAAACTCTTATATGCGGCTATTCGTTGGTTAGAACAATTAATAAATGAAATTGCATCTCTAAAAGAATCAATACAAGCATTTAATCTTTTTAAACTGGATTTAACAATAAGATTAACAATATGACAAGCACAATGTTGATGCAATAAGAAAGACTGTGCATAAGTATTAAACAAAGGAGTAAGAATTTTCATAGCTTTAGTATTTGCAGCTGCATTATCTAAAGTTATAGAAAAAATCTTATCCGTGAGACCAAAATCTTCTACAACTTTAATAATGCTTTCTGTAATATTTTCAGCATTATGTGAAACATTAATTAATTTAAATCCTATAATTATTTTTTCCATTATCCAGTCATCATTAACACAATGAGCAACAACACTAATATAATCCTCTCTAGCCCTACCACTCCATATGTCGGATGTCAAAGCAATAGAGAATGTACATGTATGAAACATTTCTTTCAATTTATCACGATACTTGTTATAATATTTAATTAAATCTCTAGTTGTTGTTTGCCTAGATACAGTACTAAATCGAGGGTTATGAGCAGTCCTAATATATTTTTTGGAAAGCATCAGATTCACCAAAAATTAAAGGTAAATCTTGAGAAGCAATTAATCTACAAAGAGATCCCCGAGCTACCTCTGGGTTGTACTCCCACGTACGTACCGAGCCGTCGGGGTTATATTGCAGCTGTGTCTGGCGCATTTGTATTCCTTGCCTTTTCTTGCAGCTTGCAGCATGTCGTTGTAGATGACCCGTCCCATTTGAAGATTTTGCACTCAATTCATTAACACAAATTTTACAAACAACATACCTCACTTCAGTTCCATCATTGTCGGTCTTGATCTTCTTGTCGAAATCATTCCAAACTGTTGATGTACTAGCTCTTGTTCTTTTTGCACCCGTGTTTTGGGTCGTGGATGCACTTGTTGAGCCAGCAGAAGATGGATCGATTGGACCCTGCGCCACCGGGGCCGTCGTTTCTTCGGCATCTCCAGTTTGTACATGTGGACCTTCCGCGGATGGATATGCTTGTTGAAACGATTGCATATCCTCCGCCGAGAGCCCGAATTCGGAAAGTTGAAAATCGTAGTTCTCCATTAATCAAGTAATCAACTGCAAATTGAAATAGCAAAAACGATTAACTTACTATTAAACCTACAAATAATAACAAAAAAATTAATCCAACAAATAATACCAAAAAATTAAAATAAGACAACATTATTACCTCCTTTGCAGCTCTCACAAACAAATTTGAAGATTTTTGAATTTTCGGAAATTTGCCCGAATTTTGACCAAATTTGCGCTAACACTTTCAGATTTTTCATAGCTAAACCGAGAGAGAAGAATGAGATTTGAGGTGTGGAAGAAGGAGGCCGGATGCCCCCTATTTATAGGAAAATTTTCAGATTTTTTCCGAATTTTTTGCTATTTTTTTGAATTTTTTACCCCCCAACGGTCACAAAAAACGGCTATTTTTCAAATTAATCGGGCCGGCCGTGCCGTGCTCGGCACGGCCCGTTTAGTGTCGTTGGGCGGGCCATGCCGTGCCGGGCCGGCACGGCCCGATTTCTTAACGGGCCGTGCCGCGCCCTCAGCCCAGGCACGGCCCGGTCCGCCGTGCCGTGCTGTGCCTTCGTGGGCCGGGTCTACAGTGCCGGGCAGCGGTGCGGCCCGTCACGGCACGGCCCATTTGGACACCTCTAGACCCGGACGTAGTCTTAAACACAAAAAAGTTGTATCAATAATTCGTTTAAAAACATTATCATATTTATTTTAATTTTAAAACACAAAAACTCAAAAGAACATGTCTTAATCCAGTAGAAGCGTGTGTGTAAATTGCAACCACATAAAGCATTCTACTACTACAGTAGAGAAAGGTAGCATATATTGCTTTGTCGATGGGACTAGTCTAGGATTAAGAGCCGTTCATATTAGCTTGTGGTTCTAACTTTTACTTAT
Organism: Dendrocalamus latiflorus; assembly: GCA_017311315.1. NCBI lineage: Eukaryota > Viridiplantae > Streptophyta > Magnoliopsida > Poales > Poaceae > Dendrocalamus > Dendrocalamus latiflorus. Next base: position 101,446 of record JACBGG010000383.1, read on the forward strand.
AGAAGCCAAAGTTAATATAAACATCTCAACTTTTATAAATCATATCTACCAGCTATTATTATTTATCAACCACTACTTTACGTTTTCATATATTGTAACGTACTTTGTATTTTATTATGTCATAATTCTATAAGTCACATAACGGTCTAAATGTTTTAGTGCCTTTCATTGCACCGTCTTTCTTATATAATGCACTACTATTTATCAGTTACTAATATTTATCAGCCGTTTCTATCAGCCATTACTATTTATCAATCATAGCTAGAAGTTGTCGGTAAAAGTTAATATAAATAGACCCTAGGTTAGTCAGGGGAAATTGAGTTGACGCAAATGTGGTGGTATGGTAGGTGATCAACAAGAGCTAGCACTTGCACATCATTAATGTGTGATGATTAAGTTTTTTTAGAAATGAAGACGTGAATTTTATTCATTCAAAGCACAGTTTACGTCATTGAGTACAAAAGATGGCGAGCCTGTTAACCACAAATGACGCCCTACTTCTAGAGAGCAAACAAACTTCGCAACATTATGGGCATCGTATTGGACTCTCGTCCTTCATGTCTAAATTCAGTTTTCACAAACATACACTGACGAGCCTTAATTTCCTTCAGCACTGAAATATACTGGCAGTTAGACATCTTCTTAATATTTGTAATCACCTCTAGGCAGTCAGTCGCGATGCACACCTGATTCACACTACAATCTGCAGCGCGAGACACAAGGCCTTGTTGCAACCCAATGCTTCGAAACACTTCCTTTGTTACCAGACCGTGGCACCGCTGCATCTGAATTCAGTTTCACCATACCTTCAGGTGGTGGCTGCCAATGAGGTTCCATTTCTCTCCTTGTTCCCCTTTTCTGTACATATTCAAGGATAAGTCAACTGCATTCGATTCTTCAATGTAATTTTTAATAAAGTGAAATGTGGATAGGAGGCTCTGAAAATTTTCATCATGCAGAGCTTTTCTTCTTGCATGCCGGATTGCCCAACAGGTAATTATTAGTTTAATCATCTCATTTGAGGATAGAGTTTTGAGCATAACGAAGAGCCAGTCCTTCGGGTCTGTAATTGAGATGGATGCTAGAAGGCTTGTCAGTTCGTCATCTACTAGTGCCCAGACACATTTAGCCATCGTACACTTAAGAAGGGCATGCTCCCAGGAATCCTCAATTGCTCCACATATACAGCAATGTTTTGAATTACTCAAATTTCTCTTCATATGTACCAGATCTATCGGAATAGAATTGAGGCAATCTCCATGCAAATACCTTGATCTTCGAAGGAATTTTAATGCCCCATGAAGATTTCCGTGGACTTGCTGGGCCTTGAACATTTGAGTTACTAGCCAATCTTCCCGTTGTCTTTTCACTTGGATTAGCATCCTATAACTAGATCGTATCGAGAAATTTTCCATTCCTTTCATAATGCCACGCCCAAGTGTCTTGCAGGTTCATAGAGCTTAATGGAATGTTTAGAATCAACTCCTTATCCATGTCAATGAAAAATTTATCAAGGACAGACATCTAAATGCCACCTTCTTGTGGAGGTATCAATAAGCTCACTAGCCATTTCAAGAGGATGGGATTCCTTTGTACAAACAGGCCGCAGCATCCGGTCCCGGGGAATCCAGTTGTGTTCCCATATACGAGTTTTTTTTTTTTTTTGCCATCTCCTATCCTCCTGATCAAGCCTTGTTTAAGAATGTCACGGCTCTCTAGAATGTCTCTCCATGTTTGAGATGGCCGACTCCCCAAATTAGCTTGCAAAAATTCCTTTTTTATGTAGTACACTGCTTTTAGTAATTTAGCCACCATTGAAGCTGTACTTAATCAGGCGCCACCCCTGTCTTGCTAGCAGAGCAAGGTTGAACAGATTTATATCCCGGAAGCCCAATCCTCCCATATGTTAGAAATTAGCCTATTTCATTATGACATATTTTCTTAATTCCAAAATACGCAAGATTTAGTACCATATATGCTAAGACAAGGTGAGGAAGACCGATTTATAAGATGGAGTTCTCACCACTCTTTGAATATGGATAGAGATGGTATGAGGAGGGTTCTAATTAGTCACACACACGTGCACGTGCGCGCGCGTATTCGCGTATTTTCACGTGAAAATCGCGTGACTTGTGACGCACAACCGTGCGGTGACGTGACGCGCCATTTGGCAGACCAAGTATGTCTTTATTTTTTGCTGAATCCTACACCACCCTCTCTCTCTGTTTGAATGAGATTCAAACATTTAAATGAAGCAGTTACAAGTTTATTTACACTGCTTAATTTGTGATTTGATGAGGCAGTTACCAGTACATAATTCTGTTTAAAACGTAACAGTTACTAGTGAATTACTGCAGCACCCATAAAAGGGCCTGGAGATGTTCAAGAAAAAAAGAGAGGATTTTTGCACCTCCATTCTTCCTCTGCTTTCTACTCTGTTGTTGTGCTGTGCCGTCTGAACCTCGTCGACCTTTCTTCCCAGCGTGCACCTGGAAGAAGGGAGAGCGGCTATTTCCAAACCGTTGCCGCAGAGAGTACCTGCACGGGGCGGCAATAAGGTTTCTGGGCAGCGCATCTGCGCGACTGCTCACTGTACTGCATCATCTATGTTCTGTACTGTGTCAAGCCTACGCGGTTTCCTATTCTTCATCAGGCGAAAAAGTAAGTCATTCGCGCACACGTTCGACTTTGTTACTATATTTTTCTTGAGTATATTCTGAAGTATCATTAGTAGCCTGCTGTTAGTAGTAAATTTTGCATCACTAGTTTATTGTATTTGTCTCCTAGTAAAATTTGAAATTAAAATATTGCCCACATTTGTGACACTATAAACTTTGGCGTTGTCATGCTCTCCCATGAAATCCAGTCAGTTCTTCTGTACCCATTCTTGGTCCCTAACCAATTTTGGTGTCACTTAGTTGGGCTAAAATAAACTAGCTTATGGCTAAAATTATACTGTATCTAGCTAAAATTATACTGTAACTGATGGTGACTTATTTGTCGTAACTAAATTTTAGAAAATTTTTAAATAGAAAAAATAGCTTAGCCCATTATAGACAACGCAAATGAATACGAAAAAGAATCAAAAAAGCTCAAAAAATCTAAAAAATCTAAAAAACAAAATTTAGAAATAATAAAAAATAAATTAAAAATCAGAAATTTAAATCGTAACGAGCGGTGCCAAATCTTATCACGCAACTGATATAATTACATAATCCAGTTGGAAGCCTGAAACATCCCATTGGTGATCATTTGGGCTTATTTTGGTGACTTATGGCTGAAAAACACTGTAGCTGACTGAAAAAACACTGTACCTGACAGAGGTTTATTTAGCATAATTAAATTTAAAAAAATTAAAAAATATAAAAAAATATATTAGCCCATTACATATAATATAAACAAATAGAGGAAAAAAGAACCGGTAAAAAGCTCAACAAAAAATCAAAAATTTAAAAAAGATGAAATTTATAAATAGTAAAAATAAGTTAAAAACTAAAAGCTGAAGTTCAACCGATCACTCCTAGTCAGAATGGCTTGGGCTACGGACTTTATTAGAGCGTCCTTTCCCCCTGTTGATAGAGTACGCTAAAACCATCCTGAACTCTTTTCCAAACACTATCCTCCAAGCGCTTGAATTTTCCGTCTCTTGCGCGCGTAACATCAGTACGGAGCCCGAGGTACATTCGCATTCAGTGCCTCATTATGAACATGTACCATTTGTTTGATGACGTCCCTTAGAGCAAGTACAATAGTATAGCCAACTAGTGGCTATAACACTTGTCCATTTCATCTATAGCCTTCAAAAAAATAGTTCATACAATAAGGTAGCTATTACAATAACTATTTGGCCCCACGTGTAAGAGAGTGAAATGCATATTTTTACGTGCTATAGCTAGCTGTAATTTAGTAGCCAGCTTCCTTCTCTCTTCCTTTCTCTCTCTGCCACATAAGATTTTGTTGATATTATATTTGCTATAGCCTGCTGACTAAGCCTTATTGTACTTGCTCTTAACTCTTGTTTGCACCCCCCTTGTTATATAGTGAGGACTACGAAAAATTGACTAGCTGTCCTGATGCTGAATAGTATTGTTGGGTGGCTCCATTTGCTGCTTCAGCTTCTTCAGTTCTTGCTTGTTTTGGTTTAAACTTCTGATTTCTGATTTATTTTATACTATTTATAAATTTTACCTTTTTTGTATTTTAAGTTTTTTTGCCGGTTCTTTTTTCTCTATTTGTTTGCATTATATGTAATGGGCTAACATGTTTTTTCTATTTTTATTTTTTTTAAAATTCAATTATGCTAAATAAGTCTCCGTCAGATACAGTGTTTTTTCAGTCAACTACAGTATTTTTTAGCCATAAGCCATTTTAAAAAGTTGTTTTGAACAGAGCCTCAGTCGTGGCCTTAAAATTCGATCGATCTCTCGTCTCGCGGCAAGGTACGATCTTTATGTGCTCTGTGTGCAGTTGCCGGGGAGGACGAACAACGAGAGCAGTAACTACTGGAACACACGGCTGAAGCGGCGGCGGCGTCCCAGCCTCCAGTTGTACCGGCCGGAGGTCGACCGCGAGGTGGCCCTCATTCACGCCAGCGTCCTCAGCCCCATCGTTGACGTAGACGGCAATGTCAACCCCAATGCTAGCCTCCACCAAGCGGCACTCCTTGACGACACGACCGACCCATTCGCCTCGCCGGCGCCGCTCTACCCCTTAAGCAACGTGGCGCAGGAACTGCAGCCATTCCACTTCGCTGGCAACAACCTGGAGACGACCGACGCCGCGGCGCAACCTCCCATACCACCATGACGCCGCCGGCCTCGACCCCGGCGAGTACTGCGCCGACGCGCTGGGGCTGCCACCGTTGCCCCCACGCTCGTAGGAGCTCCCTTCAAACCAATCAGCCGCGGCGGACGCGATGGTGGCCTGCGGGCTGCTCGAGATGTTGGTCCTTGAGCAGGACCAGCAGTTGGCCGGCGCCGCGCTGCTCCGGGTCGGGTCCATGCCTAGGCTGGTGTGCCACGAGAACGACTCGGCATGGCCGTCCACCCTCAGCGGCGGCGGCAGCAGCCGGCTCCGAAGGTGGTGCCACCTCACACCATGGTGGAAACGGGACTGCTTCTTTGGTGAGCTCATCTGATCCAAAAATATCACGTCACTTGCTCGATCCTTTGGCAAGTCGTTAACGATGATATATACATTGTGATCGAGATGCAGCTTGTTGGAATATGACTCAAATAGATTAAATCCTACTCGAATAAGTCTATTCTAGTCTTACTCCAATTTGATGCCTACAAGAGCCTATAAATATGGGCCACCCTTGTACATGTAATCCGGTACCGTTAATAGTGGATTTGTCTCCTGTGGTTTTTCCCTTCACATTGAAGGGTTTTCCACGTAAAATTCGTGTCTCTTTTGTCTCTATTTTCCTAACACAGCTAATGGAAAGCCCGCGAAGAGAAGGGTGGCAAGCGCGGTGGAGACCTCTGACCTGTTGTGTGTCTTCCCTGGAGAGTGGCTAGGCAGCAGTGGCGTCGACGGGTCGTTGGCCGTCACGAACGACGACTTCAACCTCCAGATGCAACAGCTCATGGCCTACGCCATGCCACTCTCGTCTGACGAACACGACTTCCTACCTAACGACGCCTCTCGAAAAGAACTGGAATATATAGCTGAAGAAGAACAGGGGATTAATTAGTAGTACTGAGGGCACATTGGCCTAGCAAAATCTGTTTCTTTTGTTGCAATGAGAGATGGATTATGTTTTGTAATTGTAAGATCGTTGCGGTATGCACCGGTTTGGACGCGACAATTTTTCTAGATTAATGAGGAAATTTAACTGAAGATTTGATTCGTGAAAACAAGTAAAGAAACTATATTAAAAAATCCTTACTGGAAATGAACCTAAAGCTAAAAGCTGAATTTTTTCTGCGAATCTGAGAGATGGACGATTGCTGCAGAAGCCCAACAAAGCACCATTGCGTGCGAGTTAGGCTAAGGAAGGCCTGGGCCGACGTAAGGTGAGGTGGGCCGCGTGTGAGCCGGGTCAGAAAAACGAGATGGGCTGAAGAAAAAGAAGTTGGCCTACATGATTTTTTGGTATTTTATGGATTTCTGAATTTCAAAAATTAGGATAATTCAAATTGAGCTCAAAGAAATAGAAATTGAACTCTAAAAATAAAAGAAAATACAAAAAATTCCTTGCCTAACAAGGAACCTAAATAAAGCAAGTTTTGATTTAATTGATGTTTACTTTATGCATATTAAATCCTTTTAATTTCTAAAATTTCGAATTAAGTTTTAATTAATTCAAAAAATTTAAATGATTATTTTTATTTTAAAAAACTTCAAAAAGACACTGAAAATCAGAATATTACAGCCCCACGACGGATGACCAAATGTCAGTTTGCAACGCATGGTTTCTGCACGCCTTTAATTAGCTGCTATAACTTATATTTCTGGTTGTTAAATCAGACTGCACATAATCTACATTTAGCTACTACATAAAAGTCTTGGCAGTTATCTGTACTTTCAAACATCTCTTCCCGGAAATACAACCTGTCAGAAAAAAAAATGTGCACTAATGCTACCTTTTATATGGTTTCTTTGAACGGTTTATGTACAATGAACTGCATTGGCTGGTGTTTCTTCCACGTTTTTAACTTGCATATTTGCATATTTCCATCCAGGGCGCCTTTGTCAGAAAAAAAAATGCTTCATATAGCTCATCCAACCAAACACAAATACTCAACGAAAGATGCTCCAAAAAAACTAGCGAAAGATTACATGCATGATCAAGCCCGGCTCACTGGTTCATCACCTAACTACTTAATCAAAATTATGTGGAACACGTGACTCTATTTTAGAGTATATATAACAGTATAGACGGTTATTGTCTATAGTGAAGTACCTTTTATGTCTTCTATAGATAAAATTGAAGATAACCCATCCAATAGTTTATCTCTAAAATATCTAAATAAGATCTTACAATTTGTACATGTTACAGCTATAACAGCAAAAAAAAAAAGCCGAGGCTTGTTGCATATTAGATGGCCTTTTTCTCTTACCTCATTCTCTTATTTACATCATCAAAAATTTTACATATAAAAAATATAGATAGCTAATATCATCTTATTATATTGACCACCGGGGTTTGCACCTTGCACATCTAACCGAGCAGGTGCTTCTCCACGTGCCTGCACTTATTGGCCCAAAAACCAGTGTCATGTAGCTGAACCAAGGCCATCTTGTAAAATTTTTGCTTTTTAGCCCAAAATTTTAAATTTTTTTATATATAGACCCCTGGAAAAAAGATTTGCAAAATAAACCCCTAGCACGGTACCAACTCATATGGCGCCCAGGGTATACGGCACGGCGCCATATGCTTTGGCGCCGTGCGTGGACACGTAGGATCCACGGTGGCACATCACGGCGCCAAAGCACATGGCGATGTGCCATCCATACACGGGGCTAACGGTCGTAGCGTCGTTTCCTGGGACTTAAGACCGAGCGCAGCCCCCGGCCCCCTCACTCCATTCCTCTGTTTGAACAGACCGACACAGAGAACAGTCGTTGCCTGCATTGGCCGTTTTCATTGCGTTCAACATGGCCGGCAAACGCTCATACGCCTCCTCCCAATCACCATAAATCAACTTCAAAGCACGTTGTTGCGCCCTCCATGCTTTCCCATACTTAATTGTGTAGTGTCACTTTAGTTTAACGGCCTCTATCACTGCTGCCACGCGCATCGTCGGCATGTGCTTTATCATGGGGTACAGGCGGGTTGCAATGAACCGAGAAGTCAACTGACGATGTTTCTGGTTGGGCTCGGAAGACCCACAGCTGTGCGGTCCATCCACAGTTGTAATCTTAAACCTCTCCGTACCCTTCACCTTCCTGGCACAGACTTTCCATGCACACCCTGTGTTCTCACATTTGATGGTGTACCGACGTTTGGAGTATGAGTTCTTAACCCGGTATGGACGGTTGTGCACGATCGAGTACTCTTTCAACCACATCTTCAATGCTGACATATCCTTAAAGACATGACCCTTCTGAATTATGATACTAGCCCCAGGCCTAGGTACGTCCCTCTGCATTTGCCCTCCATCCGCGACAGCTCTATGTGCGTTGCTCAGGTCATTATAATCGGACAATAGTGGATCACAGCCAGGAAACATTCTTCTCAACATCTCAATTTCGCTAGACGTCAAACATGTGACTGGTCTGTTATCATCTGAGTCCACAGCCCTCGCATCCTCATAAGCAGCCTCGTCTCCTGCAAGCTGTACATCCAACCTGTTAGATGCTACACAAACCATGGGTTCCTCAAACACTGTCTCCTTGTCGAATCCACCAACAAAGCGGTCATCGACATCCTCAGAGTCAGCTTCTATCTGAGTCAATGGAACCTCATATACTTGAGTCGAGGATACAACTTGCACCTCGACCTCTTCATGATCCGGTGACCCAACCAACGGTGGGTCATTGGGATCCAATGCAGCCATAGGAGGTGATTGATCTCTCACCACCCTCTGCACAAACAAGTCAGGTGCTCTGACCTCTGAGTCCAAAACAATGGCCACACAGTTATCCCATTCACCGTCCCTGCCAAATCGAAACCAATCTCTTTATACGCGGCCCCTTTGACGACCCAACATCAATCAATCCTTGCATAACGACATCACCATGCTCATCTGTCCATCCCAACCTCTCTTTCAAGCGATAAATGACCTCACCATATGACGGACGTGAACTAAATAGCAATGTGGTCTCTTCTATGCCCTCCAAATCAACACCCCCATTGTCATTTCTCTTCACAGTACCACCATGGGGCAAAGTTACAACCTTATCCATCTATAGCACAATAAACAAACATACCTCAGTCATTACGTATAATAATCAAACCCTAGAAACGGATCTATACACATTATTACTAATACATTACGCATATCTATTGCGAATTGAACCTAAAACCGAGCCAAATCCAACTAATTTCATCTAGGGTTTCAAATTTTACCCTACGAAATGTACCTCAAATAATCCATATCTACTGCAACAAATCAAAGGAGGAGAGGGAGCTCACCTTGCTTGCTCGGTTTGGAAGCAAAATCGTAAGAAAATTCGATGGATTGGAATGGATTTGGGGAGGGGAGAGACGGGCGGCGGCGGAGGCTGCTCTCTGCTCGGTCTGTTCGAACAGAGCACTGAGGGGGTGGTGGGGGGCCGGGGGCTGCGCTCGGTCTTAAGTCCCAGGACACGGCGCCACGACCGTTAGCGCCGTGTATGGATGGCACAGCGCCATGTGCTTTGGCGCCGTGCTGTGCCACCGTGGATCCTACGTGTCCACGAACGGCGCCAAAGCATATGGCGCCGTGCCGTGTACCCTGGGCGCCATGTGAGTTGGCGCCGTTCTAGGGGTCCATTTTTGCAAATCTTTTCTCCAGGGATCCGTATGTAAAAAACTTTAAATTTTTGGGCTAAAAAGCAAAAATTTTACGGCCATCTTGATCATCTGGGCTTTTTTTGAGTGGTTTATGGCTGAAAAGCACTAGAGTTGGCTGAAAAAACACTGTAGCTGACAGATGCTTATTTAACATATTTAAATTTAAAAAAATTAAAAATATAAAAATATGTTAACTCATTACGTATAATACAAACAAATATAGGAAAAAATAACCGGTAAAAAAGCTCAATTAAAAGCCAAAAATTCAGAAAAAGACGAAATTTATGAATAGTGAAAAATAAGCCGGAAGCCAGAAGCCAGAAGCTCGTCTTTTTTTATGAAACCACGTATAAATTGTCTTTATTAACTTAACATCCTCGCTCCACGCTTTTGTTACAATGGCGTATTAGCGTAAACCCAACAGGAGAGAAGAGTTAGTCCTCGATTACGACACCGGCAACCTCCGGTCAGCTCTGGCTTCGCACAAAGCGAATGCTAAATTAGACAGGGTCACCAATGCAAAAAGCGCAAAAGGCAAAAAGATCCACCGACCCACGCAAGAACGAGTGAGTTTGGTCTTTTAATTCGAATTAAGTTTGAGCTGAATTTGAGTTAAGATCTGAGTCTGGATTTGGATTTAAGCTCAGTTCGATCTAAGCTCGAGTAGACTCAAACTCATTTCGTTGAAGCTTGATAACAGTTAAAATAATTTATTATGTACTAATTTTCAATAATAAAAAAAATTTGAATTTAACTCGGCTCAAGTAAACTTGATAGCAGTCAAAATAATTCAAATATATATTAATTTTCAATAATAAAAAATCTCGAACTTGAGTTCTGCTCAGGTAAATTTGGCAAGAGTTAATATGTATCAATATTTAAGCTCAAATCGAGACTTGTGAATTTTTTGAGCTCGGCTCGGTGAAACTTATACGCTCGAGATCAAATTTAAGTTTGGCTCATTTAAAATTCAAATATAGAATCAACTAAACTTAAATAGCTCGCAGGCATAAGCTTTTTTTAGGCCTTACACACCACTGTAGGAAGCTCGTTTACGGCCGATATTTACATCTTTTATCGTTTGCCCCCTGAACTTCCCTATCTTCACAACTCCCCATTGCTTCTTCCTTGCAGAACTAAACCAGATCCCTCCCTATCTGGCTGGCTCGTCTCCTCGATCCGACTAATGAAAAAGCTCGCACGCTAAAAACCAAAGCATTTCCGATTCCCCTCACGCGATCTCCCCCTCTCCACTTCTGTCACTACCCGGGGATCGGCTTGCGTTGCGTTGCGAATCGAATCCCGCACAGGCTCGCCTCGCCCTCGCGCCGCCTTCTCCGCGCGCCCGCGCGGCGGTGATGCGCTGCTGCTGCTGCTAGCCGCCTGGGATCGGGGCGATGAACATCGTGAAGGGCGTCGCCGATCTCCTCCGCAAGTCGGCGGCCGCCGCGCCGGGGGCCGGCGGCGCCGGTGGGGGCGGGGGCGGGGACGGCTCCCCCTCCTCCGCTGACAGGCTCGCCGCAGCGCCGTCCCCTAGGGTCCGCTTCAGGTACGCAACCCAACCCGCGCGAATCGCGAGTGGCTCGTTTTGCTTTGGGAAATGCGACTTGCTTGTGTGAGTTGTGGTGTGGATGGCTGCTTAGCTTGCATGGCTGAATGTGTTGCTGCGCGCGCTAGCGAATTCGAGCTCGTCTTGGATGGTGACGGATGGGTGCTAGATTTTCTAGTTTGCTTCAGTGTGTTAGAATTTTTCAAACTGTTGTTTGGATGAAGCCTCGAGGTATCAACTGTTGCTGATGGGAGAATGGCATGGTTATGTGGAAGTAACTACACATGTTAACTGTTAACTCATTGTAGAACGATAACACTATGATGTAGTTATGTTGTTTAATGTACTCATCCTTTTCCATTTCAATAGGCCGGATGGTCACATACTCACATGATTGAATAGTAGAAGTAGCCTATCTAGCATTTTACTGTAGGCACACTAAATCCGTGGCGGTTAGGTAGTTGAGTGGATTACTCTGGTTTGCTATGCCTATGTACACCAATTGTTAGCTCGTGACGTCCTGGGATTTTAGAATGTTGACAAAAATTCTGTTGAGATTTATTCGCATTATTGCTAAGGTTACATGGGTTGCATCTTAATGGAATCTACTAGCAGTTGCAGTAGTATTTTAAGGTCACAATCTGATAGAGCTATTTTATCCTAACCCTGTGTTATGTATGATTCCAGTGACAGTGGTGAGGAACGAGTCTTAAACGTGCTTTGGCAAAATTACGAGAATGCCATCGACAAGGTACTGATCTGAGAATGCTGGTTTGCCTTTACAGACTTTTGCTTAGACTACATCGAAGATAATGTCACATAGTCCTTTAATTAGCAAGTAAACATCTTGCATAATGCAGATCGTAGTCTCAAAATTTCAGGAAAACATCTCCTGATTTTGGTGCAACATGATAGTCGATAGAGAGTTTCTATACTTCATCCTGTCTTGTTTACACTTGTCCATGAGATGGCTTTATCGATGAGTAATTTGATTAATTTCTCATTGAGAATCCTGTGTTAGGAGAGGAGATGTTCAAAATCATGAATGAATCAACAAACTTGTCTTCTTAGACCATGTAGCTCACTTTAAGAATGGAACTGCACACCTCTATGTTTCTTTCAGTAAGACAATAACATAACATAATTACTTATGACAGTATTTAAATTCTGTAGTTTTTTTATGGCATGAGCTATATTTTCATTTCATAATTTGTGACCATGTTTCCTCATTTTTCTTGTCAACAATTTCATAGGCTGAAAAGAAAAAATCCCTGCAAATATTTGTCCTGCATTTCATACAAGCATTTAAAGATTGGGAGGCACATCATATTGAGCAATCAATTGATCGAGAATCAGTATCAGATGATACAGTTTTAGGATGCTCCAGTGGGCATCCTTCTGAGGTCATCCTTATTCTCATTCAGGAGATTTCTCAAATAACTTCATTTATCACTGAGAGTAAGTGGATCTACTGAAGAAATGATATCTTTCTTGCTTATGCATCCCCCCACCCCTTTCTTATAGTATAGCATACGACTTTTGATGTTTGCACCCACCATTAATCTTGTACCTTTTCAAGCGGCCAGTCATATGTCCGTCAGAAGTCAGAACATCTTTGCATATTGTGTGATTGAGTGATTTAATACTGCAACTGTGCTAAAAAAGGAGCACAACAACCGCCAGGCTTGGGGTATATCATATATATGACTTAGGAAGCAGTTGTATCCACTAATCACATGACTTAGGCAGCAGTTGCATCCACTAATCACATCAGTGCTAAAGACAGTTTTTAATTTGTACAGTTTAAAATTGGGTGCTTGGACAAGATTGTAGCATTTTGTTAATGTTTGGCAGATGCTTTCAAGCTGGTAGAAGTTATAAGATTCAGTTTAAGGACACAACGTACTAGGTGGGGCTAGGCAGCTTGAATTAGCTACTTATTCCAACTTTGAACTATCTGTTGAACATTTTCAGCTTCTTTTACTGAGGTTTTAGGAAGTGCATTTTACTGATATGGTGTTACACTAAAAGAAAAAAAGAATAATTACATTGTACATACCAGATTAACAATGAGCAATTGTGACTGTGTGGCAATTGTTGATTTTTTAGTAGTTTATTTGGTTTGGCAACTACAGTGAGTCAGTGATGATTGAGATCTTGTTTTCTTGCATTAGTAGGCAGCAGCTGTGCAGAATCCTCTTCTAACCTTTCAGAGCAATCGACAGACCTGGGAGTAAGCACCGAAGGATTGATTGTTTTGGAGTGCTTGACAATTGTTACTCGCTCAGTACATAATTGTAGAGTATTTAGTTATTATGGAGGTGTGCAGAAGGTCACTGTTCTTTTGAAAGGTACATTCATTATTTTGTTGGGTAGTAATCATTCTAGATTCATTTCGATCCCTTTATTCCTTTTTCGTTGTTACTAATTTCACTGTTGTAGCATAGATTATGATAGCTGTGATAGTGTGATATTATTACTGCTATAATGAATCATATTTTAACTGGCCTTTTCTCTTGTATATTCAGCCGCAGTTGTAAAGCTCAAGACCTTGACCAGTTTGCTTGCCGCAGATGACCAACTGTCTAATAAAACTGTAGAAAATATGAGGATGATGCAAAAGATACTTGTATACATCGTTACAATAATTTCAAACTTCATGGACTTGGAGCCAACGGTAACAAGGATTCCACGGATTTTCAATACCACTGAGCATACCCCATCAAACAATTATGTGGCCACAGTTATGCCAAGTACTACAAAAAGCATTGTTTCTGATAGAACTTGGCAGCAAAAGGCCATTGTTTCAGTTATGGAAGCTGGCGGTGTCAATTGGTTAGTAGGTAAAGTTATCTTTTTGATGTGTATATATATTCGATTATATTGTTCACAAATTTGATTCAATACTTGCTTGGGACAGTTGATCTTAGTCTGTAATGCAAACTAGGTTGTTGAGTAACTCTGATAGCATGGTCCATAAGTCCAGTTTACTCAAAAGAGTTTGCTTTTAATTATCAAGAGCATTGCATGGTTTCTATTTTCCAGAAACATATTGCAGGAAGTATGGAAAAAAGGATGATGATGACATGCTGGTTCTACTTTGAAACTAAAGAGTGGGACAGAAATTGCAATATGAGATGAATGGTCCTGGCACTCCCAAATAACTTGGGACCAAAAGGGAAGATTTGTTTTGGCAGGACTGTGGAAAGAACTCAGCAACTTGTGAACCAGCCCTGAATGTAGAGATACAAATTACAATAAATCTGGATGAGTAAACATGGTAGCAAATAGATTTTTAAAGTTGTTGTAAAATGGTGCGAATAGAATATTTTTCTATACCTAGGTAGCATAGTTTTTCTATATGCATCAGGTGGTAGTGCATCCAAGAAAAGCATTGCCAGTGAATTCTTCAGAAGCCTCTGATGTTATATTAGTTAACCTGCATTTTTGCATTGTTATTATCTTACAGATAACAAATCTGAAATTGTTGTTGCAGAACTCTTAAGGGTCATTCGAAGACTGAATTTGAAAGAGCAGTGGACTGACCTGTCACTTCACTTTATAACTTTGTATGCTCTGAGATCAACAATATCTGAAAATACTCGTGCACAGAATCATTTCAGAAGCATTGGAGGACTGGAGGTTCTATTAGACGGACTGGGACTACCATCAAGCAAATTTTCAGTCTCAAAGCATTCTTTTGTCCCCAGTGAAGAAAGGTAAGTGTTTCAGCAGTGGCAAAACCAGACCTTCGATGCAGGAGGTTCCAAAGTTGGAAAAAGAGGAGCGATAGTTATGATTAGTGAGAAGGAACAAAATATAGCAGATTACTTTTCTAGGCAAACATAATATTCTTAAGGACTAATATAATTCTTCAAATCTGGGGAGGAATTGTGCCTTTAGGGGGGTATTTAGCTCTGCCCCTTTGTTTGGTGCCATACTGCCGTACCATTGTTCTGGTTATGCGGTCATTCTTTTATTTCCATTCGTTTCAGTTGTTCTGTCAAGCATCGAGATTAATTTCTGTATGATTGATACATTTTCCATAGCTTCCGCTTAACAACAGCTACTGTTGCCTACTTGCCACTGTACTGCATTTAAGAGCAAGCTCTCCCATCTCCCTTTTGATTGAGCGGACAGAACTTGATAGTAATGTTATTGTCTTGTTAGCTACCCAGTATCTAGTGTTGAATAGGAGCAGTTTTGCCATTATAAATTGATGCACACTGTGACAACAATCTGCCATTTATCTGATATTGTTTGTGTGTCTGCTGTTCTGTTTCATTCTTGTGTTCTAACATAACATGCTTTTGCAGGAGTGGCATTCTCCAGCTTCAGATACTATCTTTGGAAATCCTGAGGGAGGCGGTGTATCCTGTTGCATCATTTTTTAAGTAGAAAAATTGAGTGCATTCAGTTATAATACTTTGTTATTTTTTTTTCTAGATTCTGCCCTTTGGAGCAATGATAGACGCATGCATACTGAATATGCCAACCTCCTATTTAACAAAAGAGCTCTGATTAGACGTGGGCATAGGCTGGTAGTGTTAACTTTACTCGTAATGTTTGCATGATTTGTTTCTCTTGGATCCTTGACTGTTTATTCAGTTTTGGTAATGTCAACAATTTGCAATTCTTATGTGAAAATGGGCGGATACATAAATTTGCAAACAGCATCTGTTGGCCTGCATTTATGCTTCAGGAGTTTCATCAGCAAAAGGTTCTTGGTCCTCAAGTGCCCAACTGGAAACTTGATAAAGAAAGCAGTGGGACATCACCTACATTAGAATCTTTCTCCAGTCCTGTGGATATTCTTGATACAGCCGAATGGAATGAGTATTCTGTAAAGTTAAGCATGGCACTTTGCTCTTTCCTTCTTCCTCCTAAGGAGATCAGGTACTGTCCTGGTGCCACTGATGTTAGCCAAATTTCTCTATCCATCTCATTGGCATACTGGGAGCAATGCGCAAGGTGGATTATAAAAGTTCTTTCGACAGTTTTCCCATGTATCAAAGCTTGTGCTAGCGAAACAGAATTGCCTAACCATATAAGGTAAGTTATTATTCTCCTTTGGTTGGATGTACATATTTGTTGACTAGATGAGCTTTCAATATTTCCAGTTTATCATGATGGTGTATTGGGCTTCATATAAGATGTTTCCCAAACTAAGATATGTTGCACAGACATCAAATTAATTAAAAAAAAGTCAGTCAGTCCTACAAAATTTAACCAATGACAATTCCAATATTATGGTAGATACTTTCCAACATGTGATTAATATTCCAAAGTGCTGCTGATCTGGTAGTATCTGCTATCTAATCCTTGTCATTGTTTAAATTATTCATTGTTCTGGCTATCATGTTTTTCCTTGGGGTCAACAGCTTTGTCTGTAAGGAAGTATCATGTTTGCGAAGCTTTTTCAAGTTATTGAATATCTATGTATTTTAATGGCACTGTTTTGTTTCTAAATTTCTTTTGCTGATGAATTTTTTTTTTGTGTTGACTAACTCTCCAGGATTTTAACAAATACCCTACAGCATTACATGCTCTGCACATTTAGGAAGGTTCTCATTTCAGCACCAGATCTACTCAAATCTTTTCGGGCGGAGGGTTTGTGGGATTTGATATTCTCAGAGAAAATTTTCTACTTTGGGTCATCTGTGGAGTACATTCATCAGATTGTTCATGAGACACAGAATGACCATGTTATTGATGCTACCAAATCAACTGGTTCCAAAAGCTTTAATCAAGCTGACGTCAACATTCTTCAAGCGGAAGCTATTTCCTTCTTGGAGTTTGCTGCAACACTTAGTGAAAACACAAATAACCTGGTATCCAAAATTTCTCCTATCTTACCTAAGATGTTGCCCATTTTACACAATTTTAATACTGATATTTTGTTTTACATTCTTCTCTTTAAAATATTATTCTTTTGTTTGTAGCCAGAATGCTCAGCATTGTTAGGTGCGCTTGAACGTTGCACTTATGGTCCTGGATTGGTTGGTACTATTCTTAAGAGCTTTCATGTTATCTTACAACTCGCCACTGAACAAACTCTAGCTTCTTTTAAGTCATTGGACGTGCTTACCAGAGTCCTGAAGGTTGCATGCCTTCAAGCACAAGAACTAAGGAAGCTCTCTCATCCCAGAGATGACTTAAGTGGAAATGGTTCTCAATTCAAAAATGTTCAGATTACTTTTTCAGATGAGAGAATTAAGAATACTCTTACATGTGTGGAATTGGCGTTCAACCTTTTCAAGGAATATGTCACAATATCTGACCTTGGAAGGATTCAAGTTTTACATAATGCCAATTGTATTGAGTGCTTATTTGATTTGTTCCAAGAAGAAAACCTCAGGAAGCATGTGCTGGAGCAAGTTCTTGCCTTATTTAGGGTATAGTCAAGTTCACTCTGTTTCTCTCCTTCTGTTGCTCTTGATATTACTGTTTGGAACTAAAACACTCTCCTGTTCTTACAATCAGTTGCCGCCATCATCAGCACAAGATCATGCAGCAAAGTTGCAGCTATGCTCCAAATATCTGGAGACATTCACTCGTGCAAAAGAAAAAGAAAAGGACTTTGCAGAATTGTCGATTGATCTATTAGTTAGCATGAGAGAGATCATTATGATAGATCGTGCGGTACGTTTCTTTAAAGATAGGTTTGCACCCAGTAATTGCATACTATCATAGTTTGTTTCTTCTTGTCATTAATACCACATCATCCCTGACGAATGTATTTTTTCACTGCTATCTTTGCTAGTATTACCAAAATCTGTTTCGCAATGGGGAGTGCTTCCTGCATATAGTCTCTTTGTTGAATGGAACTTTTGATGAAGCAGTTGGGGAGCAATTGGTCCTTAATGTCCTTCAGACGCTGACCGTATTACTTGCTGAAAATGATGAATCCAAGGTAATAAAATATTTGGCTATAGTTCACACGTGTTACATAAACTGTATTGGGCCCAGTACTCCAGAACAAGTTTTGGGTCATTCCTGGATGGAACCTGCACCTTAGGTTTTTTATTTAATCCCCAAGGTCACTTTGTTGTGGAACCAGCTGATTTCTGGTGAAACCGGGGTATCCAGCAAGTTAGAAATTTCCCATATTTTTCAAACATTCGTGTACAAAACTCTTTTTATGTGAAAACATTAATTAGAACTCCTGCCTCTTACCTGTATTTCAGGCAACCAGTTCAGTTACTCTGGTTCAGGCATTATACTTGTTTGATGTGCTTTTGAAATCCTGGTTTGTCTTATCCAGGCTGCTTTTAGAATGCTGGTTGGTGTGGGTTATCAAACACTGCAAAGCTTGCTATTGGACTTCTGTAAATGGCTTCCGAGTCAGAAACTCTTGGATGCCCTATTTGGCATGCTTGTTGATGGGACGTTTGAGATAAATGAAAAAACAATAATAATGGTAAGTAATTTTTATGATCTTTGAGGCCATGGCATCCTCGTATACTTAATTGCTTCACTCAATTGTACGGCCAAAATTCATACCGGTCGGCCAAAAACCGGCCGGTAACCGGAAAACTGGAAAAAAACCGGCCAAAATTCGAAAAATCAAAAAATTCATACCGGCCAGTTTTTTAGTTACCGGTAAAACCGGTAACCGGCGGTTACCGGCCGGTAACCGCCGGGATTTTGAACCATGATTGTATTTGTACCTGCATTGTTAGTTGATTTGTAACCTGATGTTTCCTCTTTCTCAGAATGAAGATGCAATTATACTGTTTTTAAATGTTCTACAAAAGGTTCGCCTCTCTCTCTCTCTCACACACACAACACACACACAGACACGTGTGCGCGTGCAGATGTGCATGCACATATTTATAACTTATCTGTGTTTTGTTGATATTTTTCTTTTATATATTTATTTAATGTTGGTGATTTCCAATTGGCAGAGCAGCACTTCGCTTCAGCATTATGGGCTTGTGGTCATACAACAATTGCTCAAGGGGTCTATTACAAATAGAACTTGTTTCAAAGGAGGATTGCTTAGTTTTCTTCTTGATTGGTTTTCAGTAGAGGAAAGGGATGACACAGTTATCAAACTTGCCGAGTTAATTCAGATTATTGGTGGACACAGTATTTGTGGAAAAGATATTCGAAAAATGTTTGCTCTCCTGCGTGGTGAGAAGATTAGTGTCAAGCAGAAGCATAGTTCATTGCTTCTGACAAGTCTTAGTCACATGCTCAAGGAAAAGGGACCTGAAGCTTTCTTTGAGTTTAGCGGTCATGATTCTGTGAGTTATTTTCATCTTTTAGTACTGTAATACTTTTTGGTAGTCTTTTGTGATAACTTTTTGAATGATCAGTTTCATTTTAATCTTCTGTGGCATATTTTCCATTGTGTTATACAGGTTTATTTTTTGAAATAATGTTATACAGTTTTTTCATTGTTCTGAATAAAACCTGCTTGACTATTTTTTTTTTTCATTCGTGGAATATTTATGTGGTGTCTAACTGATATTCTACTTTCTTCCCCTCAACAGGGTATTGACATAAAATCGCCTGTTCAATGGCCTTACAATAAAGGTTTATCTTTTTGCTGCTGGCTAAGAGTGGAAAATTTCCCTGAGAATTGTATGATGGGCCTTTTCTCCTTTTTCACAGAAAATGGAAAAGGATGTTTGGCTATGCTTGGGGAAAATGCTCTAATCTATGAGGTAATGGTGGTTGCTGCCTTCATTTAGTGAGTTTTTGGAAAACATTTATTAAACCATGCTAGCATTTCTTTATTAACTAACTACAATATATCCTAATTAAATAATTTCCTTGGCCAGTAAAATTGGGAAACAATTAAGTAATGCAAGCTAATAGAAGATTAATTTGTGAAGATGGTTATTCGTTAGCCAAGGTGGCAACATAATTGTGTGAAATTTAACACAATGGTTGACCTACATTATCATGAAAATCCTTGTTAAGTTTTACAAACAATTTGAAGAAATGACTGCCATTTGACTGACTAATCTTTGAACATGTAATGCTGGTTTACAGGAGATTAATCCATCCCTAACATAAGTATGATTATGATCCATGTTTCTGTTAGCGCCTACTGTTAGGCGCTTTGCTGTCTATTGAGTATTCCCAGTTGTGTAGCAGACATTAACAAGACGGTTTAGAATTTTCCAGTCATTTTCCCCATAAGAACCTTATTATTATTTTTTTGTCGTAGTTACACATCTATATCTACATGGCATGAACTTGCTACTTGACTTTAATTATCAAATAGCAGTAGTTTGATTTTGGTATTCATGTCAAATTTGAACTCTCCACCCCCTGCAGTCTGTCAGTCAAAAGCATCAGTGTGTTTTGTTGCCTCTAAACCTCCCAACAAAGCAATGGAAATTCCTTTCTGTTACTCATACAATAGGGAGAGCTTTCTCTGGAGGAAGCCAGCTGAGATGCTATGTAGATGGTGATCTAGTATCAACCGAAAAGTGCAGGTGAGTCGATTCTTCATTTCTTTGGTACACCATTTGATATTTTTTAACCCATTCTATTTCAATAATCATATTTAATGATTTACAATAGTCTTCAATATTTTCTTCTTACATTATTTGAAAATTTCCAGTTGATAAAATCCTGTTAATAATGTTGTGTCCATGATTGTAATCACTGTTAGTGACATAGTCATACCATTGTAAAGGGAGAATAGTGTTAGTGCTAATTTGCTCACATTCAAAGAGAAAACTGAATACATATATGGCCTATTTGTAACAGATAGCTGTTGGGTACCTTGTGAACTCATATATGGTTAATGGATTAAGGATTTTAGTCTGGCTTTATGAATTCCCAAGCTATTGCCCCAGTTCTTTTCAACTTATAACTTATGGCTTCTTCCGAACAAACAAACGGGACGGTTTCTTCGTCTCTTTTTCTAAGCAGCTTATTGGACAGCCTTTTCGAAGTGACTTATCGGTATTTGGTTCGTTCGCACAAGCGCTCATGTTAGAGCCAAAAGCCATCAGTCGCAGCTGAAAATAACCCACCCATTAATTAAAGATGTTTTAATCACTGTTTTCTGCTTTCAGGTATGCAAAAGTTAATGAAGTAATGACTCGCTGCAGTCTTGGAACAGAATTGATGCCCATTGGTGAAGAACCTACCTCTCTTGGTTTTGAGAGCACTTTTGCCTTTACTGGTCAAATGGGCCCAGTTTATGCGTTTTCTGATGCTCTTTCTTCTGAACAAATAAGAGGCATATACAATCTAGGACCAAGTTACATGTACTCTTTCCTTGGTGATCAAAACTTGCTTATGAATGATGACTCACTGTACAAGGGAATTCTTGATGCAAGGGATGGCATTTCATCAAAGATGATTTTTGGCTTGAATGCGCAGGTTTGAATTGGCTATAAGCATGATGTTGTATTTTTTTGACCAATTGCTGGAACCAGAGAATTGAATATTTTGTCCTTTTCTTCTCTCCAGGCTAGTAACAATAGGACTTTGTTTAATGTGTCATCTGCACTTGATTGTCTTGACAAGAGTAAGTTTGAGGCAACCATCATGGGTGGGACAAGGTTATGCTCCCGGCGCTTGCTGCAGGAAATAATTTACTGTGTTGGTGGTGTGTCTGTATTTTTTCCTCTTTTGATCCACTTTGATGATGCTGTAATTCATAGTGGAGAATCCGGGTCCGCAACTGGTGATGAATTGGCAGGTCAAGTTATTGAGCTTGTTGCATCTGTTCTAGATGGAAATGTATCAAATCAGCAACAGATGCATCTTCTTTCTGGATTCTCTATTTTGGGCTTCTTGTTTCAATCTGTTTCACCACAGCAGCTAAATTTTAAGACTCTTTCAGCATTGAAGTACATGTTTAATGTTTTGAAGAACTGTGGTGAGCTCTCTGTCTGTCTCCTGCTTGTTTGGAAGTGTGTATATCACTAACCTATCTGCTTTTTCAGGTATGTCAGAAATTCTATTGAAAGATGCTCTTTCACAAATTTATCTGAACCCACATATCTGGGCATATGCAAACTATGAAGTACAGAGAGAACTTTATTTGTTTCTGATACAATATTTTGAAACTGATGGGAAATTTTTACCAGCATTGTGTGGACTCCCTAGGATCATTGACATTGTACACCAGTTTTATTCAGAAAAGGTAGATTCTACGTCTTCTATGCCTGTGCTGCATCTGGTTACCAAACAAAGGATTGGGGAGAGACTACACATAGAAGAAATTCGCAAGATCCGGCTTCTCCTCTTGAGTTTGGCAGAAATGAGCTTAAAGTAAGTACTTCCAACTGTTCATTCACAGATGCTCTTTTGTGTTTCTCTCCATCAGCGCTTCTGTGTTTTTTTGTTCTGTTATCATTTCTTATTAGTATTTTCAATGTTGTCATGTACACAAGCATGAAAATATTTTCCTTGGACTTATATGCTAAAAATTATAAGCATCTTTTCTCATGAGGTTAATTTGTAATATGACAAACATCTGTTGCAGGCTAAAGGTTTCTTCACATGATATAAGAGCCCTTGTGTCCTTTTTGGAGAGAAGTCAAGATGTTGCATGTATCGAGGATATACTTTACATGATTATTCGCGCTCTTTCACAGAATTCACTTCTATCATCTTTCTTGGAGCAAGTAAATTCCCTTGGTGGCTGTTACATTTTCATCAATCTTCTTAAGAGGTAATGCACTTTAATTACTTACAAGTCAAGACTGTCAAGACAAGTCACACAATACTTTCTCATGTTTAGTCTGCTTTCCTGAGTAATAGTCTCTGCAGTGTAAAGCCACTCTAGATCAAATTTCACTTCTACAGGGAGCTTGTGCTTTTGACATATGTTTGGCTTTTAATAAGGGGTTGGGGATGATGCCTTTTTTTGCATTTTGAATTACGTTATTTGAAATAGAAATCTGTCTCCAAATTTTCCTGGCCAATTCTTCTGAGGAGAATAGGATCTATGTCTACTGGACCATGTTTTGCCTTAATTTCCTGACTTTCCTTGTTACGTGTTAGTTATGGTCATAAAATCCAGACTGGAGGATGTCTGTTCTCTATCATACTTTTCAATCAATATTTTTTAGACTCTTTTCAATCAATATTATTGAGTATGTGTATTTATGACATCACTTGTCCTTCAGAGAATCCGAGCCAATCCGCCTATTAGGGCTTCAATTTCTTGGAAAGCTATTGGTTGGAGTTCCATCTGAGAAAAAAGGACCAACACTTTTTGGCCTTCCTGTGGGACGACCTAAATCCGTTTCTGAAAATCTAAGGAAAGGAATTACAGCAGCACCCCAATTGTTTTTCTATTCAATATCTGAAAGGCTTTTCAAATTTCCACTTTCAGATCATTTATGTGCTACTCTTTTTGATGTTCTTCTTGGTGGAGCCAGTCCTAAACAGGTAATTTGCCAAACTTGTTGAATATAATACTATGCTGTTTACCCTCTTGTGTCAGACTTCTGTATATTAACTGAAACACATAAACAAATAATCTGATTCTTGCATTATATTTTCTGTTCAGGTCTTACAGAAACGTTCCCAATCTGATGTGTTAAAAGATAGCAGCAGTACTTCAGTGAGCTTGGCTCCATT
>JACBGG010000384.1:0-43870 GCA_017311315.1 Dendrocalamus latiflorus
GTAGTGGTCGTTAGATTTTTCTAATGCATTTAATTAAAAATGAAAAAAAAGAAAAACACTATTATATTTCTACGGATAATACAAAGAAAAAAGACCAACGCGTTCTAAACTACTTTTGATTTCTAGAATCTAGAAGCCAGAAGCCAAAAACTATTTGAAACAGGGCCTAAGGCTAGTGTACAACAAGCGACCACGTCCTGTGGCGACGATGATACATGTTGGAGGATCTTATGGTTCCATTCTTTCCAAATGTTTCACACATAGATAACCATCCCATTGAAGTTCATGTGCTGCTCTTTGGAGGTTAAGGTCCCATTTGGACCATGAGAATTTTTTCTAATTCCTTTGAATATTAAACTATTCTCTATAAAATTTCTACATTCCAAACAGAGTCTAGGCGGTGTGCCTATTGCTAAGTCAGGAAACCAGAGTGTTAGATTATGTGGCTAGGTTTAGAATATTTGTGATGATGAATAATTGACAATATTGCTTATTGATGTTATTTGAGGTGTGTAGCGTGTGTGGACTTATGTCGATCAAGTTGAAAAGAACTTGTGCCGAAAAAATGTTCTTTCATCTTTGCATGTGCAGGTTGAGTATGGAGGTGATCATAGTCGATGACGATATGAACCGGGGCTAGGATGGGGAGATCCGAGGTTCAAATGGTCGAGGATGCCACGAGGTGGTTAATGCATGGAGGAGCTATGGGAGGTACGGTCCAAGAGGCTTAGACATGTGACAAGTTGTAACTTAGAAAATCCATAGTATGGAAGGTGTATCCTAAGAAAGAGGAGAAGGTTTCGTAAGAAACTTGGAGTCGAATTAGGACTCAAATTCATGATTCGTTCGAAGAGAACTCTTAAGGTGTTAGAGGATATAAATAAAGGTGGAGAGGCATACCAAAGGTACGGGTATTTGGAGAAATATGACTTTTAGGGGTGCTTTTGAGGGCACTTTGTAAACCCACGAAAATCTAGCAATAAACATCACTTTGAATCAATCTTGTTCTTGATTCGTAGAAGGTACTGGTGATTGCAAGTGTCGAAGCTTATGAGCGAAGGAAGCTTACGACTACGTGCAAAGGTGTCGAATCACTGCCAGAAAAATAGAGGAAATACGAGTACTCGAAGGTGCTGAATCCTCGAAGGCATAGGTGATTGAGAGGTTTTGCTCTCGATGTCGAAGATCTTGAGTACGTGCAAACCTATCGAAGTCTTGAGTACATGCAAAGTGGTCAAAGTTACAACTCAAAGAAAGCAGTTGAAATTACGACTTAGTACAAAATAATTGAAGATTACAAGTTAGTGCAAATCAGTCAAAGTTCCAGTACGTATAAATCGATTGAAGTTTGAGTATGTACAAAGCGATCAAAGCTTACGAGTGCTAACCAGTCGAAGAGAGTGCGAAGCGGTCATAGTTTACGAGCATAGAAGGATTTTATGACTGCTGATCGTGGTCAAAGTTTATGACTGGTAAGAGATTACGACAGCTGAGTGGTCGAGCGCCAAGCAGCTGTAACCACCATCGAAGTTTATGACTGGTAAGAGTTTATGACAGCTGAGCCGTCGAAATCTACATCTAGCAGTTAGACATGCTTCTTTTTGGTGTTCTAATTGTTCACGTGTACGTGATTCTAGTTCTAGTTTTGTTGCTCATGTTCATCATGTGTTACAGTACTAGATTCCTAAATTTTATTTATTTAATCCAATACTGTGAGACCGATGTTTTCTGTGATATAAGAGCAGCTAACGTGGGATGAAGAACATGCGCTTGATTAGGTTCTTCTCATTTTGCTCATTTGCGAAGTTGAGTTGGATATGTTGCATCCTATAGGATTATTACGAGGAAGTGCTTGTTGTTTGAAAATGTTTAAGATGCTTCGTTTAATATACTTGTCAAATAATTCAACAAGTCCAAGCCATTAGAATTAAATGTGTTGTATAACTCTCTTTACCATATTTACTCATGTGCTATATAGCTTTGATTATGACTGGTTATAATTAATTTGCCATATTTGAAGTAAAGCATGACATAGCGGAATATTTTGACTAGATTGTTTATACTTATTACTTTGCGATGTCCATATAAAAATATTAGCTTGATTGTGAGTCTTATTTTAAAATCTTGGCTATAAGGCTCGTATGTTTCTTATTGTAATATTTTTTATATTCACTCAATTTGGCATGTTATAAAAACATTAAAAAAGAGACAATTGAAAAGATGTATGCTTCAAGCATGCTATATATATACACACACATATACATATACATAAACACACACACACAGGTGTGTGTGTGGGGGGGGGGCACAAAAAGTGTACAAATAAAAAGAAGTATGCTTCAAGCATGCCACTATTAAAAGATGTATGCTATACATGCCATCATGAAAAAAAAGTATGCTACAAGCAAGCCACATACTTAATAATTGAGTGAGGAGTAATATGTTGTTACATGAGACTGCTAGCTTGTCTATATTTAAGGTTTGATTCATTTTTAGGCTGACTTTTCGTTATGATATCTCATTGTGCTCTTTATAATCGGTTTGATCATTGTTGAGATGCCCATCATTCATATAAATTGCTTAATCATATTGAAAAACATATTTTGACATTGCTATATGATATATATGAGTTTTTATAATCTAAGTAGCTCTACTAAAAGAGATGGCTTGATTAATTGATTAAATCAATGCAAACTATCTTGGATAATCTATAAAGCTTCTTAAATTTTTACTCTCATTGTCCATTCTTAGAATTATTCTTTTTCTCAAGTTTCTTTATGATCACATTGCCAAAGGGGGAGAAATTGGAAAGATTTTGATTTTGGAGAAATTGGAGAGATTTTGATTTTGGAGAAATTTGCAAAAAATTGCTTCTCTTGCATTAAGGGGGAGTTTTCGGAGTTTTATGAGATTTTGTTGAGAGTTTGCTGCTGTGATTTGTCAAATTCGTTTTTTTGCAGGTTTGAAAATTTCTTTTCATAAATTTTGCTTTTCTTTCAAAATACAACATATTCGAGAGATTTTGATGTGTTGTCAATGTATTCATCAAGGAGAAGATTGTTAGATCATGTGTTTAGGTCTAGAATATTTGTGATGATGAATAATTGACAATGTTGCTTATCGATATTATTTGAGGCGTGTAGCGTGTGTGGACTTATGTCTGTCAAGTTAGGAAGAATTTGTACCAGAAAAAATGTTCTTTGGTCTTTGCATGTGCAGGTTAAGCATAGAGGCAATCATGGTCGATGACGAGGTAGACCAGATTTAGAATGGGGAGATCCGAGGTTCCGACGTCCGAGGATGTTACGAGATGGTCAGGCTCATGTTGGGTACGTGGAGATCAAAGATGGATGATTCATGAAGGAGCTATGGCAGGTGCGGTCCTGGAAGCTTCGACACGTGACGAGTTGTAACTGGAAAGTCCATGGTATGGAAGGTGTATCCTGAGAAAGAGGAGAAGATTTCGTAAGTGACTTGGAGTCAAATTAGGACTCAAATTCATGATCCATTCGGAGAGTACTCTTAAGGTGTTAGAGGATATAAATAGAGGTAGAGAGGCATAGCAAACATACAGGTTTTTGGAGAAGTATCGAGGAGGCTTTAATTTTAGCTAGGCTTTTAGTGGTGCTTTTTGGGGGCACTTCGTAAATTCATGAAAATCTAGCAATAAATATCACTTTGAATCAATATTGTGATTGATTCACAGAAGCTGCTAGTGATTGCAAGTGTCGAAGGTTATGAGTGAAGGAAGCTTACGACTACGTGTAAAGGTATCGAATCGCTGCAAAAAAACAGAGGAAATATGAGTACTCGAAGGTGTTGAATCCTCGAAGGCGCAGGTGATCGAGTGGTTTTGCTCCCGGTGTCGAAGATCTCGGATACGTGCAAATCTGTCGAAGTCTCGAATATGTGCAAACCTATCGATGTCTCGAGTACGTGCAAACTAGTCGAAGTTACGACTCAGTGCAAAGCAGTCGAAACTTACGAGTCAGTGCAAATCGGTCAAAGTTTAAGTACGTGCAAATGGATCGAAGTTCGAGTATGTGCAAAGCGGTCGAAGCTTACGAGTGCTAACCGGTCAAAGATCAAGAGTGTGAAATGGTCGTAGTTTACGAGCGCAGAAGAAGTTTATGGCTACCGATCGTGGTCGAAGTTTACGACTGGTAAGAGATTTCGACAGCTGAGCAGTCGAGCGCCAAACGACTATAACCACCATCGAAGTTTACGACTGGTGAGAGTTCACAATAGTTGAGTGGTCGAGCATCGAGCAGTCAAAATCTACATATGGTAAGTTAGATTGCTTTTAAGCTTCAAATAATGACTACAATCATTCACCCATTTTAAATGCCGTGTTTGATCCTATGCAGAGTATTGCATCCATCCCTGAAATCAGCAAGGCGGTCGAGGCATAGGCATAACAATAGGCAAGCCAACCTTCATAGAATCCAGTTATCTAGCTCAAGGCCAGAGATCCAGGTCCTACCGGCCACATGTTACTGTGTTTTGTTGCGCATATTCTGATATTCTTTTTCACGCATAACATTTCTATTTCCTATGTCGATAGATAGCTGCGCTAAGCCGCTAACCAAGCGTTTACACCGTCAATAGACAAGGCGCATCGTACGCTTTGCTGGCCTACGATCTGCTTCCTCAAGGACAGAGGAGAACCAAACATTAGCATCGCCATCATCAACCTACCAAGTACCAAGCCATAGCTCGATCATTCAGCAGCCAGTGAGTGAAGTGACAAGCATATATGAGTTGCATGCGTATACGGTACATACATCGGTCAAATCAATCTCTGTGAAACAAACACACAGGTCGCAGAGCTGCAGCTGCGTTGCTTGGCCAATCACGTAGAAGCAGGCAGTGTCAAGAGGCTTCTCGTTTTGTGCGTATTCGCGTCCATGTGACGTGACACTTGAGAAAAAAATGACCGTCCTTCTCCTTCCAGCCACAACGGAGTTGGCTATGGAAGAAGATGATGCGCTTTCTCTCTCTAAAGTAGTCTAGAGAGCAAGTAGACTAATTTATGCTGCCTGCTTTAATATATCGTTACCAAATATTCCCGGCCAGGCTCAAATTGCTCGATGGATCGTAATCGAGATGAATTGAGAAATCTACGCTCCCCTAAAAAAAATTGAGAAATCTTTAGGTGGTCATGGCTATGGCGGCATAACATGACGATGGCTTTTGCACGGCCGGTGACAAGCCAATATTCGCTTCTCCTGTTCCTTTCATCCATCTAAGCAAAAATAAATCCCTACTCTCTTTTTCGATCTAACCTTTCCTTTTTCTTTTTCAGATGATGTGTAAACATTATGCTGTAAAAAAAACTGGCTAACTGAGCGGTGTTAATTAGAACTTAGACGTATGCTTATCTTGCAGGACCACAAGGGACGGCTATATTCCAATGAGCAAGAGCAAACAGTCCCAGGAAACAAAACATCAACTTCTGAAAAATTTCCAAGCAATGATAGAATCCACGTACGATGCTGACTTAGATCTGATGGCGGCACTAGCGGCTGGAAACTCCGATGATAAGTATTTCCAAACATC
Source organism: Dendrocalamus latiflorus (assembly GCA_017311315.1). Taxonomy (NCBI): domain Eukaryota; kingdom Viridiplantae; phylum Streptophyta; class Magnoliopsida; order Poales; family Poaceae; genus Dendrocalamus; species Dendrocalamus latiflorus. Next base: position 5,560 of record JACBGG010000384.1, read on the forward strand.
CATGTCATCCTCCTATGGCTCCATTGATTTCTGTCTTTCGGCGCGGCGATATGTTTAGTTCGTCAGCTTAACATTACCTGCCCCAGGTTTTCTTAAAAACTTCTGGTTTTCTTAAAGCGTTGCGGGTGACGGATCGGATCGAGCGGTTGATTTGTTTTTCTGAAAGAAGAGTTTGGATTGTGAGAGGGATCCAGCATGGCACTTTGGATTCGCCAACTTGGTATTTTCCTTCTCCAAAGCTGTTGATCATGTGGAATTCTTTTGCTGCAGATCACTGTCATCAGCAGCGACTTGACTGGATTGAATATTCAGGGAGCATGCACCTCCTTTCTTGGCCCCCTGTTCCTCTGCAATCTTCAGAAATTAGTCCCCACTGAGCAATTTCAGAAATTAACTTCCATAATTCTAGATTGGTGGCGTCAAGCTTCACAAGGGGTTCCCAAGGTTATTCGTAAGGGTTTCAATTCCTTGGTCGTGTTGGTGGCTTGGTTGATTTGGAAGCATAGGAATAGTTGTGTGTTTGAGGGCGCTTCTCCTACCCATAATGTTATCATACGGGATATTAGTGAGGAGGCCAGTGTGTGGTATATAGCGGGAGCTAAGGGGCTCCGTAGAATTTGGCATTGATACCTCCTTGTTTTTGTTTTTTCCCCTACGGGGGGTCGAGTCGTCTAGACTCTTTTGTAATTATTATTTCTTCTTCTTCTTAATTCAATGATGCGCAGTTCTCCTGTGGGTTCGAGAAAAAAAAATAATTCTGAATGCTGGAACAATGTGCTGAAAAAAAACTTGATTGGGTTAAGACATAAGAAGTGCTGGTCTTATAGTTGGTCAAAACCACATCAGTTCAATCGCTTCATTTAGGATTCAAGAGGAAAGTTGCAGAATGAAAAATGACACTTGAACTAACATAATATCTTGGTAAGTGTTAATACCGTACACCATTACACCAAATGTGAAGTTACTTTCATCCTGTTCAACTTTTACCAAATGTGAAATTACTTTCATCCTGTTCAACTTTTGACAGCCTGCAGAAACATCGATAGAATCCGTGATTCACTTGCATTCCAAGTGCATTATGAGGTAAGCTGGACACAACCTTTCACGACACCTTTTGCCATTGCATAGATAGTCGAATGTGACAAAAGATGCAATGGCTGCCTAACTGGTAGGAGATAATTTGCACCTGAAGGGACTTCTCCAGAGCAATCATGTAATGTTATATGTAAAGCCAAGCAACGAAAAAAGCAGATAATAGTATTTTTACACTGAAAATCAAATTTTATTGTGAGCTGCACTCAGGAAAGAAAAAAAGAAAGGTAAGGATCCAAGAATGATACTCTTGATCAATTATCAGTTCAATAATTTCACACAGAAAAGGTTATGTGGGTCCAACAATGCAAGAATGCAAACACACTGGTCCAGCCACCACTACCATACTAGTGCCTCATGTACCAGTTGGCATTTTGGCACCTAATGCTAAGCTTCCATGTTCATTGATCTACCATTCCAGGGATAAATTCTCCCACTTAATCTAGATTATGGCTAAGCAAGTACCAACTCCCTGTCAAGAGTACTGTCAGTCTGTCACTGCTTTCCTAACCGCTGCTCAGCAAAAGAAAACATATTGACAGAGGAAAGGTCGGTATAAAGACCACCAGCTTTTCAAGCGCCCACAAGACTTTTTCGGTGCGAAGCCTCTCTTTCTTTCTTTCTTTCTTTCTTTCTTTCTTTCTTTCTTTCTTTTCTTCTTCCCATCCTGATCTGGAGCAATGGAGACAGAAGAGGAAGCACGCGAAGCAACAGATGGGCAGGTAAGCAATGGCTCCTCTTAGTCTCTGAACTTCTGCAGCACTTGCTTGCTTCTGCTTCCATGCATGTATACTTTGTGTAGATGCAACGCTACGTAGAGAGTTTCAGTGTTGCAGAAGTCAAGATACATGGTGGGGAGCATATCTGTAACGGTTCAGTAGACTTTGGCCACTTTGCAAGGAAAATTATCATTGTGTTTCTTGTTCCAAGATCTCATCGCGTTAATCTCCCTCGTACTATCTATGGAAGGTTCTTCATGTAGTAAGTTGGCGCTGCATACATTCTTTGTGTTCGTAAACAAACAATCTTCAGAAGCAAAGCATGAGGTCTTGCAAGAAGTGCATGCAAACTGAAGAGTCATCAAGTTCCACTTTCGTTCTCGAAAAAAATCAAGTTCCCCTTTGATTTATAACAAACTGAATTAAGATGTCTACCTTTTCAAATATTATCATCTTCTTAATTTGATTACAAAAAAAATAGCATGCAAAATAGGTTAGTATTTGTTTAGAAGGATCCTATTTCAGGGATCAAGAAAGTAACTTGGTGGGGAAAACAAATAAAAACAGACTTTCATAGGCTATTTACTCATGGTATCAGTCTGTCATGCTCTGCTCTGTTAGTCAAAATAAACACTAGATATTGTCATCTACAGTTCTAACTATCTAGAGGGTACAATTTGTTAACAATAAGAACTACAGTTTAAGTGGTGAGGAGGTTAGCATTTATAAGAAATGAAGGTTGCACTGAGTGTGAACCATCAAGTGTTACAGTGAGTGTGAACCGTCAAGTGTGTTGATGTAAGACAAAGGCATGAAGTGAGCAAAGGTTACTTAAAGCATGCAGAAGCATATAATTGCAGCACTAACCCACTAAATAGAATCATTCTATAATCCACTAAATAGAATCACTCTATATTCCTGAGAATTTCTGCTTCATGTAAGAATTAATCAAAAAGCTCTTAGAGAGGCACAAGGTTGTCCAGTAAGGATGCTTACATGCCAGGTCATGGATTAAAAACTTAGGCTAAGCCTTCAGTTAGGTCTGCCACCTGGGTTGGCATGTGGTATCGCTGTATTATTTAACAAGTCAGACTGTTCTTTGTTGACCACTTGCTTCAGAGTGCTAGAACCATGAAAAGGGTACTCTTACGTGTACTGAACCTACATGTGCCATTCAGTGTCATTCAATAGCACGACATAGTTGGCCAAGGGGAAATCCTTGCTGTCATGCAGGGCTGTATATTTGTCCTTTTGTAGTGCTGCAGTACCAATTGGATGTCCTTTTGAAGGAATTATAACCGAAAGTGAACAATGTCAAGGAATAGTGCATCTAAGAATGTATAGGTCATCAGTTCCTTTTTTCCCCTCCCTTTTTTGGTTTACATTTTATGAAATCTTCTATGGAAAATATAATGTTAACCTCACAAATATGACAACCCAGTGTCACATGCAGTGTACTTGATTTAAGTGTGGGATTTACCTGTACATGTTCCAGGAAGTTCGAATGGAAGCTGTGGATCTAGGAACAGACCATTTGCAAATGCACCTGGATGGAAAGTTTTCATCTAATAAAGAGACCAAGGACGAGGTAAAAATCATGGACTCAATTGAAGGAATGTTGAAGATTTCAGAGGATCAAATTTTAGCAGAGGCACCCTCTGAAGTGGAAATTCCTCCAGAGCTTAATCTAAATGGCACCACATCTTCTTTGAATGGCCACATGGTCAAAGAGGAGAAGATTTCAAATGATCAGCCACATGAAAATGTTAAGGAAGATAAAGAGAAGGTAGAAGTTTCACCAGATGGAACAAGCACCGATCAGAGCAACAAGAGTAACGATGAAGAGGTAATTGATTCTTTAGGCCACGGAGAGAGCACAACAGAAGATACCAGCCTTCCGAAACATGAGGATGAAGAGCACAAGGAGCATGGTCAACAAGATTTAGAAGGAGATGTAATGAACGACAAAATGGTGCACAAAGACACACTGAAAACTGACAATGCTATTGAGCCAACAGTTGATCCTCAGAAAGACCAGAATCTGGAATCAGCAAAATCAACCGAGGACACACAACCTGCAAGCATGTCAAATATTCTTGATGATGAGGTTGTAGCTGAAGCACCTGTTGGAGTCCGAACTCTAGAGCCTAATGTGGATGATTCTGATGCCCTTCCAGATCCTATTGATGGAAACACAGAAACAGTTGATCCATCTAAAGCGGATGATGTCCCTCATCTTGACCATAAAGAGAGCTCTCCAGAAGATAAAGATAATGTAGAACATACAGATGAGGTGGCCGAAGTAGATGATCAACACAGTAAGCAAACTGATGCTGTGGATGCAGATGTGGTGCAGGAAGAGACATCTAAAAGCAAGGAAACTGAGGATCCTAATGTGGATGATTCTGATGCCCTTCCAGATACTATTGATGGAAACACAGAAACAGTTGAACCAGCTAAAGCGGACGATGTCGCTCATCTTGACCATAAAGAGAGCTCTCCAGAAGATAAAGATAGTGCAGAACATACAGATGAGGTGGCCGAAGTAGATGATCAACACAGTAAGCAAACTGATGTTGTGGATGCAGACGTGGTGCAGGAAGAGACATCTAAAACCAAGGAAACTGAGGATCCTAATGCGGATGATTCTGATGCCCTTCCAGATACTATTGATGGAAACACAGAAACAGTTCAACCAGCTAAAGCGGATGATGTTGCACATCTTGACCATAAAGAGAGCTCTCCAGAAGATAAAGATAGTGCAGAACATACAGATGAGGTGGCCAAAGTAGATGATCAACACAGTAAGCAAACTGATGCTGTGGATGCAGACGTGGTGCAGGAAGAGACATCTAAAACCAAGGAAACTGAGGATCCTAATGTGGATGATTCTGATGCCCTTCCAGATACTATTCATGGAAACACAGAAACAATTGAACCAGCTAGAGCGGATGATGTCGCTCATCTTGCCCATAAAGAGAGCTCTCCAGAAGATAAAGATAGTGCAGAACATACAGATGAGGTGGCCGAAGTAGATGATAAACACAGTAAGCAAACTGATGCTGTGGATGCAGACGTGGTGCAGGAAGAGACATCTAAATGCAAGGAAACTGAGGATCCTAATGTGGATGATTCTGATGCCCTACCAGGTACTATTGATGGAAACACAGAAACAGTTGAACCAGCTAAAGCGGATGATGTCACTCATCTTGACCATAAAGAGAGCTCTCCAGAAGATAAAGATAGTGCAGAACATACAGATGAGGTGGCCGAAGTAGATGATAAACACAGTAAGCAAACTGATGCTGTGGATGCAGACGTGGTGCAGGAAGAGACATCTAAATGCAAGGAAACTGAGGATCCTAATGTGGATGATTCTGATGCCCTACCAGATACTATTGATGGAAACACAGAAACAGTTGAACCAGCTAAAGCGGATGATGTCACTCATCTTGACCATAAAGAGAGCTCTCCAGAAGATAAAGATAGTGCAGAACATACAGATGAGGTGGCCGAAGTAGATGATCAACACAGTAAGCAAAATGATGCTGTGGATGAAGACGTGGTGCAGGAAGAGACATCTAAAACCAAGGAAACTGAGGATCCTAATGTGGATAATTCTGATGCCCTTCCAGATACTATTCATGGAAACACAGAAACAGTTGAACCAGCTAGAGCGGATGATGTCGCTCATCTTGACCATAAAGAGTGCTCTCCAAAAGATAAAGATAGTGCAGAACATACAGATGAGGTGGCCGAAGTAGATGATCAACACAGTAAGCAAACTGATGCTGTGGATGCAGACATGGTACAGGAAGAGACATCTAAATGCAAGGAAACTGAGGATCCTAATGTGGATGATTCTGATGCCCTTCCAGATACTATTGATGGAAACACAGAAACAGTTGAACCAGCTAGAGCAGATGATGTCGCTCATCTTGACCATAAAGAGAGCTCTCCAGAAGATAAAGATAGTGCAGAACATACAGATCAAACTGTTGCTGTGGATGCAGACGTGGTGCAGGAAGCTACATCTAAATGCAAGGAAGCTGAGGATCCTAATGTGGATGATTCTGATGCCCTTCCAGATACTATTGATGGAAACACAGAAACAGTTGAACCAGCTAGAGCGGATGATGTCGCTCATCTTGACCATAAAGAGAGCTCTCCAGAAAATAAAGATAGTGCAGAACATACAGATGAGGTGGCCGAAGTAGATGATCAACACAGTAAGCAAACTGATGCTGTGGATGCAGACGTGGTGCAGGAAGATACATCTAAAACCAAGGAAACTGAGGATCCTAATGTGGATGATTCTGATGCCCTTCCAGATACTATTGATGGAAACACAGAAACAGTTGAACCAGCTAGAGCAGATGATGTCGCTCATCTTGACCATAAAGAGAGCTCTCCAGAAGATAAAGATAGTGCAGAACATACAGATCAAACTGTTGCTGTGGATGCAGACGTGGTGCAGGAAGCTACATCTAAATGCAAGGAAGCTGAGGATCCTAATGTGGATGATTCTGATGCCCTTCCAGATACTATTGATGGAAACACAGAAACAGTTGAACCAGCTAGAGCGGATGATGTCGCTCATCTTGACCATAAAGAGAGCTCTCCAGAAAATAAAGATAGTGCAGAACATACAGATGAGGTGGCCGAAGTAGATGATCAACACAGTAAGCAAACTGATGCTGTGGATGCAGACGTGGTGCAGGAAGATACATCTAAAACCAAGGAAACTGAGGATCCTAATGTGGATGATTCTGATGCCCTTTCAGATACTATTGATGGAAACACAGAAACAGTTGAACCAGCTCGAGCGGATGATATCGCTCATCTTGACCATAAAGAGAGCTCTTCAGAAGATGAAGATATTGAAGAACATACAGATGAGGTGGCCGAAGTAGAAGATCGACACAGTAAGCAAACTGATGCTGTGGATGCAGACGTGGTGCAGGAAGAGATACCTAAAAGCACGAAAACTGAGGTGCAGGAAGAGATGCCTAAAACTGAGCAAGCTGATGACTCAACAATTGATGCTCATGTGCTGGATCAAGAATTGCCTGAAGAAACCAATGACCCTGTGTACGAAGAAACTGAAGAAACTTTCCACCGGAGCAGTGTGGCCGCTTCTAAGGAGACAACTCCAGAACATGTTGCAATGAGGGAGCCGGCTGTCAATATTCAAGAAGTGCAGAACCAGGGATCAGTGGAAGAAATGATAGATGCTGAAGCACTTGATACTGAGAAAACAATGCAACAAAGTAGTGCTGCTTTTGAGGAGGAAATTCCAGAAGATAATGTAGCAACCACCGCACCAAGTTCTGATATCCAACATGTACATAATGTGGAATCAGAAGAAATCAAGGCACTTGATGATGCCAAAGCTGAAGAATCCTCCAATGGGAGCAATGTGGCTTTTGCTGAAGATGCAGTTCAAGATAAGGTACTGCCAAGTGAGTCAACACTATATATACAACCAGTACAGGGGTCGGAACAAGAAGAAACTGAGAACACTGGAACTGTTGAAATGGATGAAGCTTCCAATCAAACGCATGGTGCAGTCCAAAATAACCTAGCTCAAGAAGATGGTATACCAGCAAGTGAACCACATGTGACAGAATTAGCAGAAGAGGTGAAAGACATTGAAGCCACTGAAACTCAAGAAATCACCCACCAATGCCATGCTGTTACTTCCAAGGAACTATCAACAGAAGATAATTCAACAGCAAGTGAGCCACATAATGATGATATCCAGCAAGCCCTGGAGCAAGATTCAGTTGAAGTTAAGGACATTGAAGCTGCTGAGTCTCAAGGAATCTGCCATGAAAGAACTACTTCTACTTCCGAGGAGGACACTGTGGAACATAATGCAACAGAAGGACCAACCTGTGATACTCAAGAAGTACAGAGTGTAGAATCACCAGAAGAAATCAAGGTAGACATAGCTGATAATATTGTAGAAGCCTCTAATGCGACAACTGTTGACGAGGCAGATCAAGAGAACAACGTACTAATAAGTGAGGCAATTGCTGAACAGCAAACACGGGGGCTTGAATCAGAAGAAATCAAGAACACTGAGCCTGTTGAAATAGACGCTTCCGATCAAAGGCATGCTGCTCTCTTCAGTGATCTAGCTCAAGAAGATAATACAACAGTTAATGAGATGCAGAAGACAGAGCCGACAGTAGAAACAAAGGAAAATGAAGCCACTAAAAACGGAGCAATCCCCCAGGAAAGCAATGCTTCTATTTCTGAGGAGCCTACCCCAGAAGATAATATAACAGCAAGTGAAACAACTTCTGATACTCAAGAAGGAAACAATGTAGGATCACTAGAAGCAATTGAAGGCAACAAAGACGCAAAAACTGAAGAAATTTCTGACCACAGCAATGAATCTTTTGCTGTAGAGGCAGCTCAAGGAAACAATACACTTGAACGTGAGGCAAATGCTGATATACAACCAGTGCAGGAGCTGGAGTCGGAAGGAATGACGAACACCAAACTTGTCGCAGTGAGTGAAACATCCCATCAAATGGATGATGCTGTCTTTCAGAAGCCAACTCAAGAAGATAAGACAACCGCAAGTGAGTTGCATGTGATGGAATCAGAAGGAGAAGTCAGCAACATTGAAGCCACTGAAGCTCAAGCAACCCCCCACCAAACTAATGTAGTTCAATCAGAGGGGCAAGCAACAGAAGAAAATACAACAGCAAGTGAACCGCAAATCCCGCAAGAGACAGAACTAGAAGAGACCAAGAACGCTGAGCCCGTTGAAACACAAGATAATATAACAACAAGTGACCTGCCAGCAGAAGAGGTGAAGGACACTGAAGCCATGGAGACTGAAGCAATCCCTCGTGAAAGCACTGTTGCAAGCATCAGCGAGCTCACTGAAGATGTGAAAAGCAATGTTGCTCTTCCAGACGAGGCAGCTGCCAAAGAACATGTACTAGCAACTGAGGCAACTGTTGATACACCACAAGTGCAGGAGCCAGAACTAGAAGAGGTTAAGAATACTGAACCTGCTGAAGTGAAAGATATTATAACAGCAAGTGACCTGCCAGCAGAAGAGATGAAGGACACTGAAACCATGGAGACTGAAGCAATTCCTCATGAGAGCACTGTTGCAAGCATCAAGGAACTCACCGAAGATGGTATTTTAACAGCAAGTCCACCACATGGTGATATTCAACAAGTCCTGGAGCAAGAATCAGTTGAAGACATGAAGTGCACTGACACCACAGAATATCAAGGAGAACCGCAACAAAGCATTGTTTCTACTTCTGACGAGCATACACCAACAGAAGAAAAAACAACAGTAACAGAACCTACTAGAAACATTCAAGTACAGAATGTCGTAGCTCAAGAAATCAAGGACAGTGAAGATGTCAAAACTGAGGAATTTTCTGATCGCAGCACCTTTTCTACTCCTGAAGTGGTGGCTCAAGAAAGTGCTGTACTAAGAAGTGAGCCGACTTCTGATGCTCAACAAGTGCAAGAACAGGATTCAACAGAAGAAACCAGAGGCAATGAAGCTGTGGAAACTGAAGATCGCCAGCAACATGGAGTTTCTACCCTTGCGAAGCCGGTGCCAGAAAATAATGTGACAGAGAGTGAGCCAAAAGTTGATGATCAACAAGTGCAGGAGGAGAAATCAGTGGTAGAAGTCAAAGACATTGAATCTATGGAAACTGAAGAAATCTCCGACCAAAGTAATATCACCACTTCTGAAAATGCAGCTCAAGAAAGCAGTGAACTGAGAAGTGACCCAGATTTTTATGTCCAACCAGCACAGCTGTTAGAATTAGATGAAGGCAGCAAGGGCAGTCTACTTGTAAAGGCAGAACAAACAGGAGAAAGCAACTTTGCCATCCTTGAAGAACCAACTGCAGAAGACAATGCTACAAATGAAGTTGGCCCACCTGCTGATATTAAACAGGAGCATGAACTAGAATCAGTGGAAGAAATCAAGCATATTGCTGCCACCGAAGCTGAAGAAGCCTTCCATACAAGCCAAGTTGCTGCTTTAGAGGAGCCACCTTCAGAAAGTAATATAGCAACAACTGAGCCGACTTATGATATTCAGCAAGTGAATGACTTGGAAGCAACGAAAGAAATGAAGGCCACTGAAGCCATAATTGATGAAGAAATCTCCTGTCAACAAACAGAGATTGCTGTTTCTGAGGATCAATCTTCAACAGAGACTGGATCGGCACCAGAAAAGCTTCCTGTAGAGTCAAACAAAGAAAACTTTGGAAATGAAATCGACAATGTAATGTTGGTGCATGAAAAGATCAAAGATGAAATACAGGAGTCAACGGAACTAAAGGTATGTGCACATTAACCAATACTTTCTTTCATCTATCTGACACATTTAGCATTTACCTCCTTTAGGATACATGTTAGACTAATACAAGGTGTAGGTAGTTCTAAACTTGTTGAATGTTGAGGACTTAAAAATATTTGGAAAAATGAGATTAAAGTAAGTGCATCACCAGTGGTGTTTTTTCTTAGCTCACTAAAGACATTGAATTGAATAACCTTGATATATCTAACTTCACTGCAACATTGCATCCAGTAAGAGACGCATACCAACAACTATCATCCAATGTAATATTTAAGTAAATATATTATCGAATTGTAGGCTGACTACTATCATCGGCTTGCATGAAGGCCTATATCAAACAATACCAAGTTTTAAATTAGTGATGTCAAACTGTTTAGTTGAATCAATACCTTAAGTTTGAGAACACACAAGCTCTACATCATAATTGGAAAGCTGCAAAGTAAACTGTAAGGTAAATTGAGAAACAAAAGCATACACATTCTTGCCAAATTAAAGAAAGATAGCACTACATCAAAGTTGTAAACTGCAAACTAGATTGAAGCAAAAAATCATATTAGTACTTTAAGAGCACTCCATTTGATTGTGCAATGAGTACCAACAGTCTGAAATATGCCACTAGTCCTTCAAATTTGGGCTTAGTTGCAGGACAACTTACTAGTGTATTTTACACAGGATGAAGCTTCTAACTTGGGTGAGAAAACTGTTTTTACAACTCAGAAAGGTGAGAACATAACTGAGGTAGATGCTGTCCAAATTTCTGGTGAAGATACGATAGAGACTTCACATAATATCGATAAAATCAAAGAAAAGCCAAAAGCTGTAACTGAACATGACTCAAGCCAAATGTCAAGTGACCAGCGTGAAGAGAACGTAACTCATGTTCAAGACAGAGATATCAAAGGAGAACTTCTCACAGAAAGTGACACTGAAGAAATATCGCAAGCTTCATTTGAAAATGATCCCCAGGCAGCACAAGATGTTGCAGAGAACGATGATACAATAAAAAGTGGTGAGCAAACCAATGATCAAGATAATGAACAACATCATGATCTGGTACTTCAAATGCAAGTTTGTGAGAGATCAATGGATGCTTTATCCATTGGTCAACAAGATGAGGATGTGCAAAAGGTTAACTTGGATCAACAGCAGAAGGAAGGTGAGGAGATTGAAGCGCAAATGGAACAAATTCAGACAGACGAACAGAAATATGATGACAAGAGGGCTGATTTCACCACAGATCCACTAGTGGAGCCCCAGAGTATTGAAGTTGTCGCCAACAGGACAGAAGACACTGATGTTTTTGAGGTGAAGATCACTAAGACTCATTGCATGTTGTACCTTTTCCAAAGTTCTTTTAATAAGAAACACACAGAAAGTGAGTTCCTATTCAATGAAACCTTGCAGGGTGAACGAACAGAGACGGTGGTTACTGAAATGCTCAAGAATGAACACACCCTACATGTACCCCAGGAATCCATCCCAAGAATTACTGATATGAAGGTTGAAAACATTACGGAAAGAAAAGAAGGGACTGAAGGAGAAAACGAACCCAACAATGCTGGCCCCTTAGATGCTGATGCAGAAAATTATAATGAAGATGAGCAGGAGAATACAGAAAAGGATGCAGTAGCAGCAAAAGCTTCTACTGATGAACAGTATGAAACAACTGATGAAATTAGAAATGAAGAGGTCAGTTCAGAATTTCCATTAATGCAGTGTGAGAAATTTAGACATGTTCTTGTTTAGTTAATCAGTCTATATTGGACCGCATAAGTTAACTTTCCAGGTTAGAAATGTACAGAAACATATTTTTTTTCTCGAATATGCAGGAGAACTGCATATCATTTCATTAAGAAGAGGAGAAAGCAAAGTACAACACGCACACCAAACACACCCCTTAACTTTCAGATACAAACGCGCCTGATAGAACAAAACACGACCAAGCACTACACACTAACAACGGCGGTGAGCTTTAACCGATTGCTACGGGGAGCCGAGCAAGCTCCCTTGCTCCAGCTAAACGCCACAGATGTGCTTCCTCTTCGATGTGTGCTAGGATCCTCTGCACGCTTGGCGTCGCCCCGTTGAAGACACAATCGTTTCGCTGCTTCCAGATCATCCATGCGCCCAAAATAATCAGAGAATTGATTCCCTTTTTGAAGATTTTAGGAACCAGCTTGTCTATCTTGATCCACCAATCCTCAAATGAAGTGTCCGCAGCTTGAGGGGACAGGACTGAGAGTCCCACTTTACTGAGCAATTGAAACCACACTTGCTTAGCGAAAACACAACTGATGAGGATGTGCTGGATGTCCTCCTCGACTTGATCGCAGAGCACACAGCAGCTTGGGTGAGGTAGCCCTCTTCTCGCTAGTCTGTCCGCCGTCCAGCAACGCTTGTGAACCGCCAACCAGATAAAGAATTGGCATTTCCTAGGCGCCCAGCTCTTCCAGATGAGTTCCCATGGTTCAAAATGTACTGCTCCAATGAAGAAGGTCTCATAAGCCGATTTCGACGAATACTGTCCAGAAGCTGAGAATCTCCATTGATGCTTGTCCGGGACGCCCGACATTAGCTGCACTTCCTCCAGCAGGTCCACGATTCCTATGAACTCAGCAAGAGTAGCGACACTGAGAGCACCCCGGATGTCGTGAGTCCAATGAAGCTCATGCAACGCTTCACTAACTTTACGTCGACTCCGTAGCCGTTTCGGGACCAGGGCGAAAATGTGAGGGGCTAGGACAGCAACGGACGAGCCATGGAGCCAATTGTCGGTCCAGAACAGAGTGGTATTTCCATCACCCACAATTGTGATCAAGGCAGCGGCAAAGAGAGCTTTCACTGGCTCCTGCACTTGAATAGGGAAGGCAGCCCATGGTTTGTCCGGCTGAGTTCTTTCTAACCATAACCATCTCATCCGAAGTGCCCAGCATAATGATTTCAGATCATGAATCCCCAGACCCCCGAGTTCTAGTGGCCGAGTTACTTTCGGCCAAGCCAGCAAACAGTGTCCCCCTTTTGCATCTTTCCTTCCTCGCCAAAGGAACCCTCTACGGATCTTATCCATGGCCTTCAACGCCCAAGGTGGTAGGTCCATCGCCATCGCCAGGTAGATAATCATGGAGGTCATGACAAATCTAACCTGTACAGTTCGTCCAGCCCTATTCATAAGGTCTGCTTTCCATCCCGGCAGTTGATTTGCGAGACGATCCACGATAGGCTGGACATGGGCTCTCGTCAGCTTCTTGACTGATAAAGGTAAACCAAGATATTTGCAAGGAAACTCAAGAACCTCGCACGGGATCCGTTGCTGCACTAGATCCAAATCCTCGGTGGAGCAGCGAATTGGGGTGACGCTGCTCTTTTGAATGTTTGTTTTCAGCCCCGTAGCTGCGCCAAACACCCGTAAGATATCCACGACAAGATCAATATCCGTAGCAGCCGGATGGAGGAACATGACCACGTCATCCGCGTAGAGGGAAACCCGATGATGGAGGGGATGTCGTGCTAAGGGTTGAAGCAGCCCCATGCCATTGGCCTTTTGCAAAATCGCATTAAGGACATCCATGACCAATATGAACAACAAAGGAGACAGCGGGTCACCTTGTCGCAATCCCCGTTGGTGTTGAATCTCCTGTCCTGGTGAGCCATTAAGAAGAATCTTCGTGGAAGAGGAGAAAAGCAAGCCGCTGATGATACTGCACCATCTATCTCCAAAACCATGATGCCGTAACACCTCCAACAAAAAAGGCCATGACACAGAGTCAAAAGCCTTCGTTATATCCAGCTTGAGAAGAATGCGAGGGAGCTTTTGTTGGTGAAAAAACCGGGCAGTCTGCTGCACCAACATAAAGTTGTCTTGTATACATCTTCCCTTGACAAAAGCGCTTTGATTGTTAGCCACCAAACCATGAAGTTTACGGGCCAGCCGATTGGCCAGAATCTTGGTTACCAACTTAGCAAAGCTGTGAATCAAGCTAATGGGCCGAAAGTCCTTGACTTGCTCTGCTCCCTCTCTTTTTGGAATGAGGGTGAGAAACGCCGAGTTGAGCATCCACAAGTTCTGAATATTGCCACACTGAACTGCAATTAGAGCCGCCATAATATCGGATTTGATGATGGGCCAACAACTCTTATAAAAACGGCCTGTAAAACCGTCCGGGCCGGGGGCTTTGTCGGAAGGCATGCCTTTGATCATTTCCCACACCTCTTCTTCAGTAAAGAAGGCATCTAACTCCTAGAGGTCCTGAGGCGGCAGCTCCAACTGATCAAGGTCAATTGAGATGTCACGCTGTTCAGCGGTTCCTAGCAAATTGTTGTAAAAATCAAAAGCTGCCTGCTCCTTGTCTTCTTGTCTTGTGAGGATATTGCCATTCACCACAAGTTTAGGAATGAAATTCTTTCTCTTCCGGTGCCGGGCGTGGAGGTGGAAGAAAGCCGTGTTGGCGTCCCCATCTCTTAGCCAGTCAATACGAGATCGTACTCTTGCGACAGCACGCAGCAGTGATGATAAGGCAAGGCCATGCTTTTTTAACTTACAACGAAGATTGGCTTCGTCGCTGGATAGCTGTCGAGAATCTTGGGCAATCTCAAGTTGGTGGACAATTTCTTTGGCTAAAAGAAGCTGCGACTTAATGTGTCCAACTCTCCTTTGACTCCAGCTTTGAAGGGCGCGAGTGAGAGCCCTGTATTTGAGAGCGATAGTCTCTAACGGGCAAGGCGTTGCTAGTACGGAGCCCCAAGCTGCAGCCACTTCCTCCGAAAAACCCTCAATGGACGGCCAGAACGCTTCAAAATGAAATCTCCTCTTACCAAGGTGAAGAACATTCAAACCCAGCAACAAAGGACAATGATCCGAGTCTTCTGTCGCAGCACTTTGCAGCAAGCATCGAGGAAATTTTTCCTCCCAATCCGAAGAGCAAAATACTCGATCGAGTTTTACCAAGGTGGGGGGGTCTTGCTCATTGGACCAAGTGAACTTTCGACCACATAGGGGGATCTCTTTCAGCGCTGTGTCATCTAAACATCTTCTGAACCTGCCCATCATGGCCCTATTGACGTTGGAGTTGTTCTTATCTTGTTCCCGATATATGAGATTAAAATCTCCAGCAACCATCCACGGACCCATGCATTGGGCTCTGATATCCCGTAGTTCTTGGAGAAAGAGCAGCTTGTCCGCTGTGCTTTGAGGTCCATACACGCATGTCATCCACCAAGGTGTTCCATCGACCGAAGCAAACTGTACCGAAACAGAGAAAGCGTCCACCCGTGTGGCTAAAGCTGCTCCAATTCTATCTTTCCAACACATCAAAATACCCCCACTAGCTCCAGCAGACGGGAGATAGATATAGTTTGAGAAACTAGATCCCAGCATGGGGAGGAGCAACCTCTGACCAAAGATCTCCATTTTTGTCTCTTGGAGGCACACTAGATCAGCTTTCGTGGAATCAACCAGAACGCGGACGGAGTTTTGGCGCGCAACCGAGTTGAGACCACGAACATTCCACACCAAAATATTCACTGGATCCATCTGCTACCAAAAACATAACGACCCAACACACACAAGGACTGCACCTACAGTCACAGAGCGGAAGATAAACCTTCCGACGATACAGCCAAAACATCCGCCGGCGCCCAACCAAACAAGGCCGCTAGGGCCTGGATGTGAGCTTGAGTGAGGGGTTGGCTGAAAACTTTTGCATAGTCATCAAGAGCCTTCTGGTTGAATGGCCCCTTGTCATTGACAAGCCCAAGTGATCTCATCACTGTCTTCTTCTGCGGGTTGAGGGGCTGCCGGGTCGTCTCCACGCTCGCACCAGCAATTCTTCTGCTACGACGGGGGGTGATACCAGCAGGCACTATCTTCCTCCTTTGCTTGCGGATTGGTGGGGGGATTGCCACAGCCACCGTCTTTTTGGTGATGCTTGAAATGAAGCTTCGACGATCGTCGGTTCTGGGCGGAGAGCTTTCAGCCACAACTTGAGCTCGTGTACGAGCTTGCCGCCGCGAGTAGACCAGCAGCAACCCCGCGCCTCGCCTTGCCGGCGTTCGCCTCCCAGACCTGGGCGCGGCAGGTCGAGAGGGAGACACAGCCAGGGGCGCAGGGGAGCATGCAGCCAGGGGCGCAGGGGAGCATGCCAGGGAAACCTCGCCTGGTACCGGGGAGGCTATCGCCGCCGAGGAGGCCTCACCCAGTGCCATTGCTGGGAGTCTTGCCGGGGTGCCTGCAGGTCGCGTCGGAGAGGCCACCTCAGGAGCGTCCCGGCCAAGGACATCAGTCACCGCTGGAAGTGCGGGAGCGTCGACTGGCCCGGGACGGGCGACCTTCAATTCCTCCGAATCACAAACTGGGGCGTCTAGGTGTGGGTCTGAAGACAAACCAGATGCGGTTGCGGCCACCTGGGAGTCTGGATGGGCCTCCAAACACGGCCCAAAGCCGTTTGCCCCAGACGGGAGAGCCGGCCCACCTGAAGGCTCATCTGTCGCTGAGGTCAGAGGAATCGACGCTGCATCCGGGGAAGTAGCGACGATATCCCCCTCGTGCTCCACGCCCATGCAGCAACGGTCCACAGTGATGGCAGCTTCTCTGGATTTCCTTGTCGCCTGGGAACTAGCAACGACCGCCTTGCCATCAACAGCAGTCTTCAGTCCCGAGGGGGCCGCAACGCGTTGGGCGGCGAGCTGCACCGCTGGTTGCGTCCGGGTGGGGGGGCCGGCCCCAGAGGCATCCACGTGGTGCTCAGCGAATGGAACGGGCCCGAGGCGATCGTGCACTGAGAGCCTAGGCGCTCCACTTCGTGGCTCCGCCGCCGCCGCCGGCGCCGGTGAGGAAGGTCCCGGCGAGAGAACTGAACGCCGGCGGCGCCTACGGCTCCGATCAGAGTCATCGCGCTCCGGAGGGGGGGCAGCAGAGGTGTCCGCCGCTGGGAGCGTCACCGCGGTCACCGTAGCTTCGATAGGGTAAACAAGGGATCGCTTCGCCGGCGGTTGCTCTTCAGCGGCGGCAGGTGGCTCCACAATATGCAGGTCGATGGCGACGGAAAGGAGCTCAGGCTGAGTGCACCATGCAGTGAGCCGGAAAGACGTAAGGTCTCGCCGGGCAATGGTGTCCGGGTGTAGGGAGCGGATCCAGCAAGCGTCGTTGAGGAGGTGTTCGGCCGTGGCTAACTCCCAGGCATGGGCCGGGATACCACGAAGCTCGACGTCGACGAGGTTCGGCAGGGAAGCACTGGAGGCGTTAACTAGCCGAGTCCATCGCCTGAACTTCAGGCTGAAGCTCGGGCCAAGAAGAGGTCGTCCACCATTGAGCACACGAACCGCCGTCGCCTCGTCTTGGAGGATGAGAAGGAAATCTTCCGGCTCGGCCCGGAGAAGGGCCATCGTGCGGATGTCGAGGTCAAACGCACGGGCCGTCTCCTCCAGCACCTCATCAGCAGAAACCGCCGGGCGAGTGCCGATCACCGAGACGAACAGCGCCTTGCGGAGGTCCGTCTCAGCGCGGGCGATACTATCCGAGCGGTCTAGGACGCAGACTCGCCGACCCGGCCTGGCTGCCTGTGAGGAAGGAACCACCGCACTTGAGGCCTCCGCCGGGGCAGGGGCTGGGGGCTCCACGCCGGTCCCTGGAGGAGACGGCGCCGCCCCATTGCCCTTGGCACGGCGCCTCCTACGGCGAATGCGGCGGCGAGGCGGCACGATGCAGCTCTCGACCTGAGCCCCTTCGCCGGCCATGACCGCAAGGGGCGCCTCGGACGGGACAGCATCAGGCGCGGCCGGGGGAGAGATCCGCCGCCACACCGACACTCTCCTCGGAGGGGCATGAGCCAGCTTGGCCGGAACGCTCCGGCGACACTCGAAGGAGCGATGGCCCGGCGCACGACACCGGAAGCAGCGAGTCCGCCGGCGACAGACAGCAGCCCGATGCGAGGGAGACAGGCAATTGAAACACCGACCCCGGAGATCCTCAGGGACCGGTCGACGGGGGTGGTGTGAAGCCAGGATGCGCCGGCGGCGAGCACTCCGTCCTTCTACTCGCAGGAAGCCCTCCTCATCAGGCACAGGTTTCCCCGGCGAGGAGAGGGCTGCGCCCTTCTGCAGCACCACTCTCGCAAGGAGAGACGGCTTCGCGGCAGGCTCTGGCTGCACCGCGGATGCCTCCGCCGAGAGCAAGGCATCCCGGTAGGAAGCATGAGGAGCTGGCGACGAGTCCGCCCCGCCGGAGAGGGAGGAAGGGCTGGAGTCGCTCCACCTCTGCTCTTTGGAACGACCGGACGGAACGAATGGGCGGGCGCTGGGGGACAAGGGAGAGGAGGAGCCGAGCGCCCGGAGGGGAGAGGAAGGAGGCCGCGGGGACAAATACTTGATGAGCAAGAACCTTTAGTTTATCCAGGTACCTGATGTCACCATGAGTGTAATGTAACACTGATTAGCAAGCATTCTTTTTTAGCATTATCATCATTCTTTTGGTAATAATGCAAAGCACTACCAAATACCAACTACTACTCCTAGCACACTGAATTATTGCATGGGTTCACTATTAAGTAGAATTATATTAAGAAAGAAGTAAATATATCAGAATAACCTATACGGAGATCACAAGGTCTTACGGCCAAACCTATGTTGAATTTTACTGTAAAGAACAGAAGACACAGTAGTGATTATTTGGTGAAAACCTCTCATTGCTCATACTAAAAACACTTCTATGTTTTACTCATCTTGCAGGTTGAAGCTGGTTTGTCATCATCTGTGGAGAAAGATCTTCAAGAAATATCTGACCCAGCTCCATCAAATGATGAAATACAAGAGAATGTAAGGTTTATTGAAGTGAATATTACCCATGATTTCATATACTTTGAAAAGAATAATCATCCCTTTCAATCTTTAAGATAACTATTTCAAAGGTGAATTAGTACTGACCTTGTGATGAATGCTTAAATCCTGCTCAACTTTATTCTGTTTGGAATGCATGATGTTGAGCAGGACTCAACATTCATCACAAGGTCAGTACTAATACTCTTAACAAGTTATATGCCTCAAAGTTCATGTGAACAAATTTTCTTGCTAAATCTGCTCCTAGTAAAATCTTAAGCCTGTTTTTTTTAAAAAAAATATTAAACTGTTTTTTCCCGCCATTCAGGTTTCAGGTGAGAATTTGGCAACAACAGAGCACAATGGTGTAGAAACTGAAGCTATGCAACAAAAAGTTGATTCACCAAATGCTGAAACAAATAATGATGATATTTTGTCAACAAGCAATCCCTTACCTGAGCATGAAAGTGGAACTGCCTCAGATATAAATCAAAACAGACGATATCAGGAAGCATTAGCAATTAATGCTGATGATGACCTGCAGCTTAAACCAGAAGAAAATGCATTTGACAAGATTGCTGAAACTGACTCGAATGAGAAAATGGAGACAAGCTATACAGCAGCCACCGAAACGGTCACATTCGATGAAGATATCTGTGATAAGGTCGGAAGTCAGAACTCCTCTTTTATTCTTTTAGAGTTATATTTAGTCTTCCTAAGCTATTTTTCACTTTTACCATTTAGGCTAGCGGAGCTGATGGAGCACTATCTGATGAAAGTCTCAAGACCTTTGAGGACACCAGAAGGAATCTTGATGTTTCATCTGTAGTTACAGCATCAAAGGGAGAAAGTATAAACAAAGAAATGGAAGATCATAAGCTTGCTCTTCCTGCACAGCCTACACTAGACAAAAACACAACTGAACAGGCATCTAGCTTAGAGGAGACAGAAAGAGAGTTGTTGTTGCCAGAGAAGCCACTCCCCGCTGAACCAGAAGAGCAAGAAGAGAATCAAATGGCCAAAGAACAAGATGAAGAGGACATGCATGAGCCAGAAATTGGCGACACACAGAAAGAAGCTGAAGAAAGTGATTTGCCTGTCTCAAATTTTCTGATGAACCTGATATTGGGAAAAGAGAGCAATGATCCAAACAGAAATTCAGAATCTGAGGCTGAAAAGAAGCAAGAAGAAACCATGAAGGATGACAGTTGTTTGATAACTTCTCAACAAGAAGAAAGCTCTGTATCATTTCCTGCAGAAAATAAGGTAGATGACAAACTCATCTTCGAACAAGAAAAACAGAATGTAGAAGGCTCTGAAGAAACACATGAAACGGTCAAAGAACAAAGTCATGATTTCAAGCTGGACACTGAAAGGTCATTGGGAACAGATGAAGAGCTCAATTGGAACACTCATGATTCGGATGCACCAGTATACCAAGACAATGCCCAGGATGAAATTTCAAGTGAATTGGTACCAGGTGAGGCAACTGGCCTGGTTACAGAAACGGAAACTAGAGACTTCAAGCTGGATGAAAAGGCAGTTGATACTATTTGTCAGGAAGATGTGGAAGCAACAGCACAAATTGAAGAAGGAAGCTTGAAGAGCAACCTAGATGACTCAACAAGCCCAAAGGCTTCTCAAGAGGATACATTAGAGGAAGGACGAACAGAACTTTTGCATGAATCTTTACCTGAAGATAGAAGTTCTGGTGCAGTAGCTGAGCAAACACTATCGTTGACAGAACCAGATATGGGTGATGCAGAAAAAATGCCTAACGACACTTATGGTCTTCAAAGTCCTCTGTGCACAGAACAAGAAGAGTCCATTGATTTTTCCAATGTTGAGGCCAAAAGTACTATTGAGGTTCAACTGGAAAGTGAAGAAGTAGATAAGAAAGAAGAGAACCAGCATTCAGCCACAGGTGGATCTACTGAAGAACAGACAGAAAATTTGCATGATAATTCGCAGAAAGGCACAGGTTCTGAAGCAATATCTGATGAGCAGGCACGTGAAATTACTGAACCAGTTAGTAGCACTGATAAAAATTTGGCTCATGAAAAGGAGATTTCTGCGGGCTCAACATGCATGGACGAGAAAGAAAGCTATAATTTCTCAAACAATGAAAAAGCTCTTGAAATTCAGTCAGATGGTCCGAACTTGCATATAAACCAAGATAAGCGAGATGAGTCTGCTGACAGCCAAATTGTGATTGAGAAGAACTACTTGCTAGAAAAGCCAGCAGAATCTAATTTGCAAGAGCAGCAGGAAACTGATACTGCACGAAAATCTCCTAAAGAAACTGATGAAGGTCACCAGAAAATTTTGGTCATAAAAGAGACTGTGATCAAAGAAGAGAATGTACATGAAACAGTTAAAAGCCACGTGCAAACAGAGAACATAAAACCAAATGAAGAGCAAGAACCTGATTCACACGTTCAGGAACGTGCTCTCGATGTGGTTTCACCCAAAGAAGGGAATGAAGTTGAAGAAAGTTTTGTGGAGATAACAAAACAAGGATTCAGCACAGATAAAGAACAAAGTCCAAAGGCAGATGAATCAAATATGGCAGAAGAGAAGACTTATGATGAGAAGACAAAGGATGAAGAGGAAGCTAAGAATTTCACCGATGAAGCAACAATGAAAATTGAAGGTAAAGCAGGACAGAAGGCATCACATAAAAAACATAACATCTTGTCCAGTGTTGGATCAAAGGTAAAGCACCAAATAGCAAAAGTAAAGAAAGCCATCATAGGCAAGCCTGGGCACACAAAATCTGAATCACCAAAATCCTAAAACTGCATTCACCTTAGAGCATGTATATTCTTGTATATTTGTACTAGATTATGTATATTCTTGTACTGTTTGTACGTTTGTAAGCTGTTTATTTGAGGTGTAGAATGTCGCAATGGGGGATAGTGAACTTCAAGGTTTCTCTATGGCCATCGAAGTGAAATGTTGTGATATTCAAGACGCTTGTAAATAGCTAGTGTGCAAATCCAGGTTTCCATGAAGTTTGGTAATTGTTTCTCCAACTTCAAATTTGAGGTAGAACCGAGGACAACATGGACATGGAAGATTGATTTTTTCTCTTCATATTGTCATATATATGTATGTGCCTTTTTATGGTCATCATGCAACATAGTTTGCCTTTCCTCTTGAAACCATGTGCTGTTACTCTCTGTTTTGCTCAGGTTCTGAACAGTGTGAGCTTATCTGTTTTAAAGAAACTACTGGAAGTAACATGCAATGCCAATCAGCCCATGATTAAACTGTTATGAATAGTGCTTGATGTTAAGAGTATTTAGATCATTTTCTAGTTTCTAGGGTTTGGTCTTATGTACACTATATATTGCACTTTGGGCTATGCAATACATTGAACCAATATTTTATCATTTCATCCTCCTTTTGGTTCAATATTTTATCATTTCATCCTCTTTTGTAACATGGTATCAGAACCTAGATTTTCAACCTAGCCTCCGCTCTGGCTGCCGCCGAGGCACTGCCGCTGCCGCCCCTGGAGGAGTGTGCTCCACTCCCGGGAGCGGCCACCTCTTCCGGCCGTCGCTCGACTCCATCGCACCGCCGCCAAGACACGCCAGATCCACTGCCTCCCAGTTGCCACGCCCGCCGTCGCTCGCGCTCGTGTCAGGGCCTTCCGCGCCCGCGCCACCGGCCGACGCCAGATCCGGCCGGCTCCAATCTCCTCCGCGCCGCCTCGGCCACCCGAGCCCGAGCCGGATCTGGGGTCCTCCGCGCCGGATCCATCGTCCCGCGCATGCCGCTAGGTCGGCACCCGCCTGCGCCCACGCACGCCTCTGCGCCACGCCGCCGCCGGGCTCCCTTCTGGCCTTCGTCAAGCCTGGATCCGGCCGTCCCCTGAATACCTGGCCGCCCGACCGTTGCCCTACCAGATCCGACGCCCTTCTCGCCGCCTCGGGCCCCCTACCTCCTCCCAGCCGCTGCCGCTACCGCAGCCTTTCAGCCACCGTCGACGAATCCCGCCTCGCCCGGCCCCGGGGAGCCGCCTCCACCTTCGTGCACGCGTCATCGCCAGGCCGCCGTGCCCGGCCTCAAGGAGCTACCTCCAGCTTGCCCCGGCCTACTCTGGTGCCAGCTCACATCAGCCCGTGCTCGACTCGCCTCAGCGTCGCTGGCCACCCGCGTGGGTTCTCCGCTGCCTTCCTCGGCCGCCCCGCATTGCGTCGCCTCGTCGGGCCGACCTCCTCCCGATAGTAGAGAAAATGAAGAGGAAGAAAGAAATGATAGGAAGAGGAAAAGAGAGGTGCTGGAGAGAGAGTTTGGGTGGGCTAATGGTGGAGCTTGCTTGAATGCACAGCCTTTTGAATTTGAGTCTTTTTT
The DNA here is from genome assembly GCA_017311315.1 of Dendrocalamus latiflorus. Taxonomy (NCBI): domain Eukaryota; kingdom Viridiplantae; phylum Streptophyta; class Magnoliopsida; order Poales; family Poaceae; genus Dendrocalamus; species Dendrocalamus latiflorus. The sequence continues at coordinate 28,897 of JACBGG010000384.1, forward strand.
TATTTATTTAGTCTTTCGTTGTATCCATTCAAATACGTAGCATCTAGTTTGTCTGTTCATCAGTACCGTGCGAGTCCACAAATTTCTTGTCAGTCAGCCGACTACTTTGCTGGCCACGGCTCATCCTCTTAGATGGGTGTGGTTCTTTACTTCATTTCGTATAGCCGCAGCTGCCGCTCTTCTCCTTAAGCCGCTACAGATCGTAAAAGTCTTTATGATGCCGCCGCTTTTCTTTGAGCCGCCGCCCCGAGCTTCTAAGGCCGCCGTGCTTCCTCTGCACTGCGCCTCCGTTACGCTTCTTGTGCACAACACTGCCACTATCTTGGGCTCCGATCTGTGCTGCTATACTTCTATCTCCCTCTTCGGCTTGATTTGACAGCTCTCTCTACTTGTGTCACCTTCCACATCCTCTTCATCGTGTTACCGCGGTCAACTTTGCTCCTGCTTACCTCTACTTTCTCAGCCCATGCACTTTGTACTTTTTGGGTTGTCGCACAATTCCGGATGATTGGTACTCGACACAATTTTCCAAGAGTCGCACGCTATGACAACAACTTCAAGACTCAAACTTTGGATTTTCTCTATTTTAATGTCAATCCTTTTCAAATGTAACGCTATTGCGTACGCCTTACATTTGAGGGGGTGTTAAGGGTATTTAGGTCTTTTCCTAGTTTCTAGGATTTGATCTCATGTACACTATATATTGCCCTTTGGGCTATGCAATACATTGAACCAACATTTTATCATTTCATCCTCCTCTTGTAACACTTGTATTCATCATGAGGCCAATGAACTAATATATATACAAGTACAGGTATGGCATATATGCAGATAACCCGTTATACAACAGAAAAAATATACAGATAATAATACACATCTAACACCCCCTTAAACTTATGGTGGATTAACATTCAACAATATGAAGTTGGAGAGATAGAAACTGTGTTGGGCTCTGGTCTGTGATTTGGTGAAGAAGTGTGCCAACTGAAACTCTGAAGTCACATATTGAAGAGTAACAACTTGGTCCTGCATCTGTGTTCACATATAGGAAGTATCAACACCAATATGCTTTGTAAGCTCATGATTCACCGGATCTTTAGCAATAGTAATAGCACATGTACTGTCAGACAAAAGAGGAGTCGGTGCAGAAACAGAAACACCAAAATCCTCAAGTAACCACTGTAGCCAAATAACCTCCACAGTCAACAAAGCTATAACCCGCAACTCAGCCTCAGCACTCGAACGAGAAACTGCTTCTGCTTTTTAGTCTTCCAAGCGATGAGAGAGCCATTAAGAAAAACACAATAGGCCAACAGAGACTGGCGATCAAAGTGATTACTAGCCCAAATGGCACCAAAATATGTCTGGAGCTATAAAGAGCTGGGGCTAGGGAAAACAAGACGCCGAGAGATGGTTCCACAAAGATATCATAGAATACGAAGATGACTATAGTAGAGCTGAGTGAGAGCAGAAACAAACTAATTCAAGATATGCACAGAGTACGAAATATCAGGCCAAATGACACCAAGCTAAACAAGACTCCCAACAAGGTGACAATAGCGAGTAGGATTAGTAAGAAGCTCACCATCAGTGGGCCTAAGACGAACATTAGGCTCCATGGGAGTCTAAGCTGTACACTGATCAATAAGAGAAGTACGATCAAAAAGATCCTGGATATATTTTTCATGGGACAGATAGAAGCCCTCAGACGTAGAAATAACCTTAATCCTAAGAAAATAGCAAAGACCGAAAAGGACTCAGATTAGACATGAGAAACTGCTCACTAAAACGCTCCTTGACAAAAGTGATGTACTGAGAATCATCTCCAGTAATGATCATATCATCAACATATAAAATAAGAAGCATCCGACCACAAGGCGATGTGTGAATAAAAAGAGCAGGATCATGAGCACTGGCAGAGAAACCAGTTGCAGTAACAACAGAAGAAAAGCGATCAAACAAGGCATGAGGAGCTTGCTTAAGGCCGTAAAGAGATCGGCGAAGGTGACAAACCATACCTTCAGTAATAGAATACCTTGGTGGTGGCTGCATATAAACCTCCTTGCACAGCTCACCATTGAGAAAGGAATTCTTGACATCAAGCTAAGAAATGGACCATGCCCGACAAACGCCACAGCAAGAAGAGTGCGGATAGTGATTATGTAAACCACAGGAGCAAAAGTCTCATCATAATCACGACTATGCTCCTGCTGAAAATCACGTGCCACAAGACAAGCCTTGTAGCGCTCAAGGGAACAAGGCCAGGAAGAACCTCTGGAGAGGGTGCCAGTGGTGAAGGGGGCACCAACAGTGAAAGAGGCAACAGAGAGACCAAAAGCGATGGTGGAGTGGTGACTATGGGGGTGGTAGGAAAAGTCAAGAAAGAAAGTGGCTCGACAAGAGATGATGTAATTGTGGAAGGACAAGGATGAGATTCATCAAAAGTGACATCCCAAGAAATCCGCACCTGTCGGCTAACAGAATCCCAACAACAATATCCCTCATGCTCAACGCTATAGTCCAGAAAGCACTCTACAGAGTGAGTGGTCAGCTTGGTGCACTCACAAGGTGCAAGAAGAACATGGCACACACACCCAAAGTGGCGAAGGCTAGAATAATCATCAGTCTTGCAACAGAGACGCTCAACTGGGATCCCACCCTGAAGAGCAAAAGAATGCTAAATATTAATCAGGAAAGTGGCAATAGAAACAACCTCACACCAGAAGTGTGGTGGAACAACAGAAGCAAGCATAAGAGCACGGGCTGTCTCAAGAAAATAACGATGTTTTCGTTCAGCCACTCATTCTAAGCATGAGCACCAGGACAAGCAAACTAAGAGAAACTGCCCTACTCGGCAAGAAAACCATAAAGGGCTCCAGACAAGTACTCCCCCAACGGAATCAACACGAAAAACACGAATAAGAGAGTCAAACTGAGTAAGGATTATGATGGCAAAATTCTTGTAGATGGATAGAACCTCACTACAACATGACATAAAGTATATCCAAATGTGCCAAGAAAAACATCAACAAAAACTATATAATATCGATGACCTCTTTTCGAAATAAAAGGAGCTGGACCCCATACATCGGAATGAACAAGATCAAAAGGACACTGTGACACTGACTCACTGGAAGGATTGGGAAGTTGGGACGCTGTGACACTGACCCGGTGAGAATAGAACAGACACAGACATCCTCATCAATCCATATCTTGTAGGTAGCATACTAAGTCTGAAAAGTCTCCATGGCATTCTCAAAAGTATTAGATGTCTCCTTACGAGCAACTTCAAAAGCATTCTTCGGAAGCACAACGTCAGCAGGTGGAGCAGGGTGAGACGGACAAGATAACTCATCAGTAAGAAACTCCCAAAGACGCAGACCATGCATGTGGAGGCGCATATGATAAAACCAGTCCCGATAATACCATCGAACATTACTAGGCAGTAAGAAATGGAAGCAGTGGCTGAAAAGGATGATATTTTTCTTTTTTTCTCTTCTGTTTTTTACTTAAAGAAACCAATAAGAAAACTTTATCAGTTTCGGCGGAAGTCAAGCCAGCAAAAAAGGCGTCAGGTGTCGTGGCTGAATGGAGCGTGACCGGCGGTCTAGCGGCTGGACGGGCGTCATCGGCGGGTAGCCAGGCGGCGTGGTCCCCCTGTGCGGCCGGCGGTCGGACGCTGCCGAAGACGACGACGGGTGGCCGGGCAGCGTCCCCTGTGCGACGGTCGGGCGACAGCCTCACGGGACCCCCGCGACAGCAGCCGCATGCGACGAAGATCCGGGCGACGGCGGCGTCAAGCCGGACGTTGGCGACCCAGATAGTCGGTGGAGGCATCTAGAGCTCGGCGGTGCAGATCGGTAGAAGACTCGGCGGCGGCTCACTAGCGTCGGCAGATAGGCGGTGGCCTCACAGGCGGGCGGGCAGCGTAAAGCCTGCCACACGGCAAGGAGAAGACTAGCGCTGGCAGCAGGCAGCAGATAGAGTGCGGCGGCGGCTGAGGAAGAACAGCGGTGGCCACGGGCAAAATCAGGTGACGGCGACGGTTGGAGAAGAGAACCAGCGGTGGGACGGCTTGTCCAAAACTCTAGGTTATGCATAATATTTATATTATTATTATAAGATAAATGGGTTAATATATAAAAATATAGCTATGGTGTGTGTGTGTGTATATATATATATATAACCTCTTATATAATAAGAAAAATACATAAGTAATAATACATATCTAACAAAAAAATGGCAGAAAACTAAAATTAGATATACAAGAAATGAGTCTTACGTGGCAGAAAACTAGAATTAGGCATACGAGAAATGAGTTTTACATGTTGCAGCAATTATAAGTCGATCAGAATGAATTGAACGAATACAAGAAAGCATCTGCTTATGTTGTTTAACTACGTCTCCAACGGGATGAGCAAAATTAAGGCTGAGAAGACCAAAATCAGATATGGCAGAACCTGGTGTGATATGATGGTGAAGCTCTCCACGTGTCTAACATCCCAATGGTGTTAAACAATTTCCCTTCGTAATGCTCTGTCATGGCCCCCCACTCTGAGAAATCATCATTTCAAAGCAAGTTCAATGAGCACCATATTGCAGACAAAACAACCCGTCGTGCATTCTGCAGGATCCCGGGCCATCGCGTCGTGCACCTGCAACACTCCGTCCCTGTCGCGGTGACCACGCTCAGTGGTTTCCTGAGCGGGAGGGAGCCGGACATTAGTGCGCGGCGGAGGTGGACAAGCGTCGAGCAGGTGGTGGGTATACCGTGGAGCCACGGAGGGCCGAAGGCACACGCGAAGTGGCGCTTGAAAGTTGAAACACGGCACTGCGCTGGCCGCCGCCATCACCCGCTCTTCACTCGGGTTGCCCTCTTTAACTCCTGTTTCCCGTCCTCCTCCTCTCTCGATCTCCGCGGCGGCGGAAATGGCGGTGGTGGAGACGCAGCATTGGAGGCGCGCGAAGTATAGTGGGTTCATCGAATCGGTTCGAATTTATTTTAGTCGTGGACCTGACGCCGGCGAGCTCCCCCGCCGTTTTCTCCTGGGCTACCTCTCCATTTTCCCTTGGCCTCCAGCTGCTGTGCCATGTGCGTCAGCCTCCCCATGGTCTCGGCTGCCGTACCCCTGTGCCCAGCCGAGCTTCTTGAGCCCGGCCATGGCTGCTTCCTGGCTTGGTTCGGCGCCGACTACCGCCTCCCCCTTAGGCTCCAGCTCGACTCTCAATCGGCGCCAACTACTTCATGCGCCACCGCCCCTTGGCTCAGTGCCTCCTCCCCTTTATGCCTTCCTCTAATCATACTTCTCTACTTCCCTCTTTCTACTCTCTGTGCTTACTCTTTGTGGTGGTTGGTGATGCTACTGTTGTTGTGATCTATATGACTGCTTTAGGATCTCTTAGACCACTCTGTGACCGCCATGGCCACCTTCTGGAGTCGTACGATCACGAACAAGAGGCTATGACCATCTCCTGTGTCCAGTGGCGAAGCCAGAAAAATTGCCAGCCGGGGTCGGTACTGGCACTACTAAGTGCTAATTTTTAGGGTCCAATAATATAATACCATGCATAATATCAAGTTCATAATATAACAATGCATATTGTACCAAAATAAAGTTTTGCAAGAGTGGTTACCTCTTACAGTTTCCCTCTACGACTACGATCCTCCATCTTATGAAAGCGAACTATCACATCTTCGATAGGAATTTTGGATGGAAATTCCGGTTCGACGAAGCATATGATACAATCATTCATAAATCCATCTCCAATACGATTTCTCAGTATCGTCTTCACAATTTTCATTGCTGAAAAGCACCTCTCCACCGATGCAGTGGCGATAGGAAGAACCAGTACTAGCTTGAGAAGCCGATAAACCAAAGGAAAACCCAAATGTTTTTTTGTACCCACCATCAACCTAGCAAGCTCAGAAATAGTGTTCAAGTCGGCAAATCTTTCATCAGCTCGCATATTGTCAATGTAAAAATTAAGCTCTCGAGCAAGATCTTTAAGTTATGTTGAGTTAAAATCATCAGGATATGACTTAGCCAACTCCATTAGACTCTCAGATTTGAATGCCTCAAAAGAATTCTTAGGATTGAAAGAAGCAATATGAGTAAGCAACTGAGAGTTTACCTCATTAAAACGATCACTAAACTCTGCAAGCTGCAAATCAATAATTGGGTTCAAGCAATCATATCTGTAATGTTGATAGTTTGTGCGATTGGTCTTTTTTCTTGGCTTATGGCGATCAATATATTCGTCATCCATATCCAACTTAGGAATGCCATGTTCTTCACAAAAGGAGTATACAGTCTGCAGCAAAGAATCCCAACCATCATCCCTAATTTGCTGAAATTTCTGCTTGGTTAACTTCACCTCTAACATGGCCTCTAGGATGTCTTTATCTTTCCTCTGCAAGGACAATGACAAAGAATTTGCATGGCCTAAAATAAGCAACATTAGGTGCAAGTGAAACACAAAGTCAAAATCCTTGAGATAGTCTAGGAGACCACGGGCTTGGCGTCTCTTTGCATCATTTGGACCTTCTTTTTCCACATATTGGAGCACTTCAATAACTTCAGGGAATAGATTGCTTAGGCTCTTAAGGGTTCTAAAATGAGAACCCCAACGTGTGTCTCCAGCTCTTTGAAGGGATTGTTCTTGATTTAATCCAGTTCCACTAGTTAGCTGTCCGGTGCCTATAGCCTTTCTAACTCTCTCCTGTTGACTTTCTCTAATCATATCTTTACGTTTACAGGAAGCTCCTGCCACACTAAGCAATAGAGATATCATGTCAAAGAAGTCACTAGCATCATCATTCTTTTTAGCCACTGCGACAATGACTAATTGTAGCTGATGAGCAAAGCAGTGGATATAATATGCCGAGCTGTTCTCTCTCTCAATTAAAGCTCGTAGTCCATTGAATTCACCTCTTATGTTGCTTGCTCCATCATAACCTTGTCCTCTAATTTGCTTTATGCTCAAGCCATACTTAGCAAACAAATTATCAATGTTAGATTTCAGGCATGAAGCCGATGTTTCTTGCACATGAACAACAGCAATAAGTCTCTCCTTTATTACCCCAAGCTTATCAACGTACCGTAAGACAACTGCCATCTGTTCCTTCCCAGACACATCAGCTGACTCATCCACTAAAAGGCAAAACACATCACCATCAATTTCTTCAACAATAGATTTCACGATGATCTGCAAAAACCAAGTACAAATTAGTTTATCATTATAGATTATGAGATATGACATAGTTTGTAAAAAATGAAGACGGCCTTTTATTACCTCAGCAAAACAATTCGCAATATCCCTTTGAATTTCTGGAGCAATCATCTTATTATTTTTAGGAGCATTAATTCCAACAGCTTTCTTTACTTTGTCATTTTCATCTGCCAAAAGGTGTACTAACTCTCGAAAATTCCCCTTATTTGTGGAATCCACTGATTCATCATGGCCACGAAATGCTAAACCTTGATGCAATAAATATCGGACATCTTTAATAGATGTCTTCAACCGAAGTAGATGCTGCTCTTTACTGATATCATTCTGCTTGTTTAAAGCATCACCAATCGACTGGCCGGGCTTCAACAAATTGTCGCATCTTTTCACAGCTGTGTTATGAAAACTATTACATTTGCTGCCTACATGATCTCGAAGCCTATCAGATTTATTCCAGCCATCCCAACCATCTATTACAAATGCATCATTCCCACCTTGGCCCTTGTTGCAATCTCTAAACAAGTAACAGTATAAACAAAAACACTTATCCATCTTTTCACTGTACTCTAGCCAATCATATTTAGTGAACCATTCATATTGACACCGTCGTGGAAAACCCGCTATCATTGTTGTTGGAAACACAAAACCAGGTGGTGGTTTACAAGGACCTCTAGTCAAATATTTTCGCCTTATGTCATTTTGCAATTTGTCGCCTATGTAATCTGATATTCTCCTTCTATCTGCGGGATCATATGGAAGCTCATCGAAATTTACCTCATTTCGTGAGATCCGTGAAGTGCGCTGAACAGTACAATTAATGTTTGATGCAGTGCCACTGCCATCTCCATCTCTTCGTATTCTTGAAGTGTCTCCATGATTATTCTCATTATCACCGGCAAGGGGCACTTTCCTTTTAAGAAATCCTTTCAAAGTGCTCTGATTGACTATCAAAATACTAAATTAGTTACATAATAAAAAACTAGAGCAAATAGCATGTATGCGTACATTGCTAATACCAGATAGATACCTGGCATCTTGCTGGAATAAAAGAGACCGTTCTTGACCACTGCTTTCTGAGAATCCAGGTTCGGATTGCATTGTATAGCTGGGGAAAAAACCCTAAGAACTCAAAATACAGACTTGAACTTGATCTTTAATTGCAAACTACATAATTGGGTATTTGAGGAGTACCTTGTCTTATCTAGATCACTAGATGACAACCGATTGGCGCCTCGCCTTGGTCGGCTTGCCGGCGCTAGGGGCGACGTCGGCGGCCGGCACACGAGTTTTGCGAATTGCGATGCTTCAGATACGAAAGGGTAGGCACCTGACGGCTGATGCTAGATCGGAACCAAGTAGCAAGGCAACGTTTGGCCTTCTCCAATTAACGTACGTGGCTTTGATGGATCATTGGATCGGATGGGCTGAACACATGGACTGCGAACTGTTGCTGGGCTGAGCCGGACTGCAGACTGCAGCTTCCGCTGGGCCACTGGGGTCTCGCCAAAAATTTGGTGGGGTCGTAGCCGGCAAAAAATCTATCGCTATACTGGGTTACGGCAAATTCGTCGGTGTCGTCGGACCCCGATGGTTCAACGTGGCTTCGCCACTGCCTGTGTCTTTACGACCGCTCTGCCGGTTTTACGACCACATTGAGGGCCGTTACGATCATGTTGTAGCCCCTCTGATCACTCCTTGCTGCTCGGATAACGTAGTTGTAAACTTCAGCCGAAGTTACACTACGTTCACTGCCGTTCCGCTGGCCTTCCTTCGACCACATTCAATCACCGTAGTCGTAGTTCTCTACAACCACGCAGTGATTCTGCCGATCGCTGTGGTCATAATGCTTTACGACCACATTAGTCATTGTGGTCATTTACAACTACGCCTTCTCGCTGTGGTCGTAACCCCTTACGACCACGTTCACTTTTTCACAGCCATGGCCGTAGGTCTTTACGATCACGTTCACTCCTTCACAACCATGGACGTAGCTTTTTACGACCACGTCTTCCTGCTGTGTGGTCGTGATCGTAATGCTTTACGATCACGTCTTCAGTACCTGCGGACTCTTCCGCTCGATCGCCGTGGTCGTGCCTCTGTTTACCACAACGTCTGCGATCCTCTGTTTGCTGTGGTCGTAAGTCGTTTACGACCACGTCTGCAATCACACAGCGAACTCGATATTCGATAGTCGATAGTTTCCCAGAGCCAAATCGCTCTTTCTTCTCTTTATTTCTTTTTCTCACACTTCCTGATTACATGACTCTACCCTTTTATACCCTTCTCTACGACATGACTATAACTCGGTTACGACTATGACTCGTACTCGGCTTCGACTACGAAACAGACTCAATCTCGACTACAACAAGATTACCTCCAACATTCTCTCCCTAATCTTGTTGTGTGATTTCAATCATTCCAATCTTCCTTCTCATCTCCAAGAATCTTATCCGGCCAAGCAGTTTAGTCAGTACATCGGCCTTCTATTCATCTGTATTGGTGTATTCAATAGCGATTCTCCCTTTTTCAACACAGTCTCCGATAAAATGATATCTTGTATCTATATGTTTGCTTCTATCATGAAGAATCGGATTTTTGCTTAATGATATAGCTGCTTTGTTGTCTACTTTGAGTACAACTTTCATGGCTTCCTTTTCCAACAGTCCTCCTAACAACTGAGCAAGCCAGACTCCCTAGCCTGATGCTGCGCTTGCTGCTATATACTTTGCTTCGCAAGATGACAATGCCACCACTCTTTGCTTCTGAGATTGCCAACTAACCGAACTATCTCCCAGTACAAACATTACTCCTGTCGTGCTTTTTCGATCATCAATATCTCCTGCCATATCACTATCACTGTAGCCGGTCAGTTGTAATTTCTTTTCACCTCCTCTCCTATACTGAACACCAAAAGACAGAATGCCCTTTATATATCTCAGAATGTGTTTAACGACCATCAAATGTTCATGAGTTGGCTTCTCCATGAACTGACTCACATACCCTATAGCAAATGTGATGTCTGGGTGGGTATGAACTAGATACCGTAAGCTCCTTACTATACTCCTGTACTACGTGGCATCAACTGGAGAGCTGGAACTTGTCTTGCTTAGCTTCAAACAATTCTCCATTGGAACTTGACATGGGTTGCACTCTCCCATGCCGCACTTCTCCAGTATTTTTTGAGCATATGCAGATTGACAAAGTGAGATGCCTCCTTCAGTTTGTTTCACTTCAATGCCGAGATAGTAGCTTAGGAGTCCTAAATCAATCATTTTAAATAGCTTCATCATCTTTTCTTTAAACTTCACAATCTCCCTCGGATTTGTTCATGTGATTATCAAGTCGTCCACATAAACACCCACAATCAACCTCACATTCTCATCACCTCTTGTATACATGGTAGTAGGAGATAAACCAGCAGTAGAAAGGATGCTGAAAATAAATTCTTGCAATACTAAATCCTAGATGGCCACCATGATAATTTCAACATAAATTTCTCTCTAATTCTGGTAGAACAATGGTTTTAGGCCTGACTAATTTTAGGTCAAGAAGTTAAGATTTTTGGCAACCTAATTAGTTTACTCACTAAATCGAGTCAGTAGCAAGAACTTAAGGCACGAACAAGGACATATTTAGCACTGTTGGATTAGATGGCCTCAAGACTAAGTTGAGGACTTAAACCATGTGAGCATGGCAAGATTTGGAAACTAGAAAGTAAAGTCATTTTAGACCTTAAACAATGTTAAAATGCTAGATGATTCTTTCCAACAGAGCATGCTCAGAATGTTTTGCCACTAATCTTGACATAATGTGGATTTGACCTTATTGGTAATGGCAAGAAACTAGCACTGTGGCAACCAAATTAATTTTCTTGCTAAAACGAAGATTTAGACAACAAGGTTAAATCTACTAAATTGCAAAGCTTGTTCTGGTAATACTTGTTCCCCACTAAGCATGACATAAACATGTTTAAGACTGTTGTACTCAGACTGGCATCGCATAAAAAAGAAAAGCGAAAGAACAAACGGTCATCGTAGTTGTTAGATATGCATTATAACTATATATTTACCCTGTTGTGTAAAGAGTTTCCTACATATATGCCATACTTATACGTGTATATATATATTGATCCATTGGTCTCATGATATAAACACTATTTACAACATAGTATCAGAACTTTTGTCAAGAAGCGTCTTAGTGAGCAATTTTTCATGTCTGATATGGGTTCTCTTCGCTACTTTTTTGAAATTGAGGCTATTTCTACTCCTGCAGGCTTCTTTCTGTCCCAAAAAAATATATGTAAGATCTTTTTGATCGTACCTCTTTTACTGATCTTCGCATAGCTGAGACTCCTATATAGCTTAATGTTTATCTTCGCCCCACTGATAGGTTATTATTTGACAAAATAGGATTTTGTCAAGTAATAATCCACAGACTATTAGTTTCATCTAAGGTAACGAAAGTACGGATCCTCACACATATGTTAAAAGGAAAGCACAGAACATTCAAGTTAACTATCGTGGAGCCCTTCAGCCCTATGTGCATTCATTACCAACTTCAATAGCAATAAAGAAAGATGTAGATGGCACTATTGCGATTAACAATGTAATTACACAACAAACAACCATTGTGTCAATTGCAGGATTAGAAGGTAAATACATGTTCATAAAGATATACATGTCTATGCTTTGTTTATGCGAACGCCCTTTTTAATATGAGGTGAATGTATATGTGGCAAGTAGAGGATGCAGAAGATGGTGTTATTGCTGGTGCTAACAGTAGAACTGTGCAATGAGCAACCTCATCAAAGGCAACAGCACAAGGCAACATGTTTATGTACTTCAGTATTTAATTACAAGTTTGTTTACACAAATAATCGTTTGACTAGTAACTGGTTAGATGGTTGTGCTTGTGCTACTGAAGATGCTAATGGAGTCAGTAATGTTTCTAAAATGTCGAGGATACAGCCAATTGGTAATTACAAATGCACCAATTATATCTTCATATCTCTTTTGTTTGGATTAATCTCTCATTGACTTTCCTGGGTGCAACGTAAGTTACTAATGTTTGAAAATTTGTAATTTTCAGATAGACTTGCAATTGATCTTAATGAACTAGCACCTAAAGAGTAAAATGGAAGCACTGGTGGTGCAAACTGAATTTTAGTCTTCTATTTAGTGTAACTTTATTTAGAGTTTCTGAGGGTTAATTTGTTTGCCGCACTCTCAATCTGTAAACTCGATATTGTATGGAGCGGCTATCACATTTAGCAAAATTAAATATTTGATTGATTGCTTACATTTCTGCACTTTAATTGTCATGTTTGTGGTTTCATTGTGAATCTTAGAACTGTATTTTGCTATTTTATGTGCGTTGCACATCTCTATTAATAATGAGTCCTAATTGGCATCTTATTCATAAGGTACAAGGACTTTAGATTAGCCATCTACCCCTACAATATACGGACAATTCTATGTTACTTCCCAAACATGCTTTGAGAGTAGTGGGTTCGTCAAACTGATCAAATAACGTTTGGCTAATTTCCTACTGTAAGCTGGATACTCTTAGCAGACAATCCACATCATGTCCAAGGATTAAACAAACCGGATTTTGATAATTTACCAGAGCTAGGCCGGTAGTGTTAACCAGCTGGTTTCTAGTCTATTCCAGTGATTTCGTTTTTATATATTTTTCATCAAATTGTTGTGTTTGTTTGGTCTTCTATAAGCCTTAACATCAAATTTTCATTAGAATTAGTATGAAAGTACCTCTTTCCCGGTCGGTATCCTGACCAAACCGGTAGGACCGTTTATTTTTAATCCTTGATCATGTCCTATGCCATTCAAATAATGCTCAACCGTTGTCAAGCTATTATTGGCCGAATACTATATACATAACACTCTTCCAAGCATGCTATGGAAATGTAGTAGCATTTAGTATGTCATCTCAAAAGTGATAGGGCAAATTTGAAACAAATAGTCAAAAGACTTATCAAACGAGCATCGAATTTCAGAGTAACCTATTACAGAAAGAAATTTACATTTGTTTCACGAACAGAATCAAGATAATTCATCCCTTGAGCCTTGATGTAAGTATTCAGTATTCTCACACACTAGTTTGGATCAGACATCTCAAGAACAGAATTTGCATGTGTTACATACATCACCTTCTCTCAGGACATGCCTAAAAAAAGATGTCAAGTATTTCTCATCGCTAAAATTTTCAGCAAGCTATTGTTCGTTTCAATTAATTTATTGACAAGGCCTTGCAATGGAGTATTCACGCACCAGCTGTTCTCCATGTTAAGTGAGCAACTTGAAGGCGCTCATGTAAGAGAATATTCGGCCATGATTGGGAAACCAAAATTGTACAGTCGGCACTTGGTCACGGCTAGCTAGAACACTTTGTGTGAGATTTTTATGTAATTCATGAGCCTTTTCAGAGCTTTACCACTGTCAATGGCTTCTCTTGCCCGGTCCAGCGCAGAGTTGATATCCTCAGCTCCGCTGCAGCCTAACAAGTGGTCAACCATAGCTGCATTAAGAACTATTCGGTCATAGGCTGGCCCTTTCTTCCCACCCAGTGCTGCCAAACCCAGCTCCAAGTTTTTCAGGACCTGATTCAGTTTGGAGATACAGTAAGTAAAAATAATAACTACGCTAAAATACATTTCCTGCCAACAATTCTGTGTGAACTGACACACAGAAACACACAGCATTAACAGAGTTGAATGGATAATGGCCATCCTTGATTGGAAAAAAAATGGGGTATAGAAGTATGAAATGAAGATAGCATCAACCACAGCCATGGGCAAAAAGACTTACTGATCTATCAGTTCTTGGAGTTTCAGTAGATTCAAAACCAAGTTCCTGAGCATTCACAATAACCCTGAAGCTCTCTCTAGAAATACCTGAAGATAAATGAGATAAGCTCGGACTGAAATAATTTCATAACCAAGTTCTTGGGCATTCACAACAAGATATCTAGATAGTGGCGCCCTTTGTGCTTATCAATGCCATGAGAAAAGGCATCTTCTTTTATATGAATGGACTGCCAAGGTGTTGTAGAAATCTCAAATCTGAGAACATTTAACACATTCCTAACTTCAGTAGCACAATTCCTGGCCACATAAGTGGTAAAGTGTAACAAATGCCCTATCATCTCGACAACACCTAGTGATCACTGTGAATATGAGGAGCACCTATAATCAATAAAAAGAGTAAATGTATTCATTTTTGTACCGTCAGTCTCAGAGAAATTTATGCTGTTTGGTGTCCGGAACCCTGAGCAATGGTTCACTGGAAGCCCTTTTGATGCATGAGCTGATCTTTCCTTGGTTGTCATAGAAAGTGCCCCTCCTCACCCTAGTGTGCACCATAAATTTGTCTTAGAAGGGGTAACAATCAATAGATTTGAGAAAACAACAGTATTTAATGATCAGATTTGCATTCTGACAGAAACAAAAAAGGGAAATAAACTGTGTTGGTTCCAAACATGAGGAATGACACTCAAAATGACTTTAATGCAAGAAGGCCAACTTTTCTACAAATGAGTTCTTAAGAAAATGCACAGAAATAAAACCATAGGTTTTAGTTAGATAGGGAAAAACGACCCAACAGTTGATGAATAAGTCCCTGTACTGTGGTTTTTGTGGGGCTATGGTAGTTTTTGTTTTTTTGACTGCTTTAGGACAGCATCTGCTTTTAGGACAGCATCTGCTTTTTAGGACAGCATCTGCTTTAGGACA
>JACBGG010000130.1:0-55000 GCA_017311315.1 Dendrocalamus latiflorus
CAAATTTCTATTGTCACTGGCAAAAAGAAACTTCAGTTAGGAAACCATACCTCAACATGATTCAATTAGGAAACAGCCGCTTCATCAAACACTTCAATGCAGTAACATGCTCATCTTTTTCTTCAGCAGAGAACCCTCCTATGTCTCGTGAGAGGAGACAGTTGTATGTCTCCATCATCTTTGCTTCCATTTCCAGCTTCTTAGCTTCTTTATTCTTCATTGCTACAAGATGGGCAAGTCTTGATGCTTCAAGCTTCTCAGTTGATAATTTTTGTTGTACCTCCAGCACCTTTAAGCGATTTGTGTGAGCTTCAGTTTGAATTTTGCTGAATTTATCCAGATTTTCCACATCTATTGCAGTTTCCTTCGACTTGCCTTCCTTTTTAGCTTCAAATGCAGCTTTCTTTGCTTTCTTTTGCCCCATTGGTCGTGGGCATTCATCAGGATCTCTAGGATCTATGTCTTCCATTACGTCTTTCTGTCCTGACGCCTTCCTTTTACGTGCTTTCTTGAGTTCATCATTGTATATTACCCACTTTGGCTGGTCTCGGCAAACATACCAAACATTCATTAACACAAAATGTCCTAGCTTCAGCTCTTTGTTGTCTTCCACATAGAACCTGTGGGCCATATCAATCCACTGTTGATCTGAATAACCACTAGTATATATTCTGCGAGCCTTCACCCAAGCACATTGGAAAAGGTCAGTCCACTTATTAATCTTGTGCCACCGGCCCTTAGCTTGCTTGTGATTCCTTCTCCTATGTGCTGGGGTTGTCATGTTGTATGTCTTAGCAACATCACCCCAGTACTGATCGTTCTTCCTATCGGCTCCAGCAGCTGAGTCCGTTGAATTTTCCAACCAAGAGCTCATCTGCTATTGTATAGAAAAATGTTATCATATCGAAAATGAGATGCAAGTTTATTGAACCATGTTGTTGTACCGAGACTCACCAGCCTAACATCTTCTTCTTGTGTCCATAGAATTCGCTTCTCAGTCCTACCGACCTCATCCCCGCTGTCCATATCAATGGGAACTTGGTCTGGCTGCGAAGTGGGCGTCGTCACGAGTGGCGGTGAAGAACCTCCAATGTCCACAGGCCTTGGAGCCTTGAAAGGTGCACAATGAGAAGGACCACCGACTAAATGGAAATTTTGTGACATTTGCAACTGGTTGTTGAAAAAACTCAAAAATCCACCAGGGGGAAGTGGGTTGTTGTCCTTGCAAAAGTAGATGAATAATTAGAATCACATATCAATGAACTACAAAAGTTTTTGGTGTCAATGAGATGTAAATCACAAGAACAGACTGGTGATCTAATTGCTTGTTGATCACATGAAATGGAAAGCTTTGTTTTGTTCACATCTGCAAGATTCATTAAAGAACTATTGTTTAATAGTGGAAGCAAGAAGTCGAGCACTTTACTGCTGGTGCAGATTATCCTACACGAGTTCACATCTTCCCCAAGCCAGTTTACAAAATGGGATAGGTACAGAATCCTACTAACAAGTCACTGACAATAAAAAGAGGCACTTTTTTTAGAGGCTCAGGACACTGAACACATTTCTTTGTAGGCATGTTCCAGCCAGCTGTTTCAGACTGGGTCTGTGGAAGTCCAATACAGTCACCAAGCTGCTTAATTAGGCCTACAAATTACAGTAACATTGCTACTAATGTCCTTAAAGAACATTTGAATGGATTGTCTCAGTCACAGTATAGGTGATATGTAGATGAATAATTAGAATCTACTATTCAGTGATCATTCACCAAAAGTTTTTTCTTTATATGGTGAAGGATCATTCACCAGAATTTAACATCACTAAGCATGATCGACAGACTGCAAGCTTATCTGGAGAAAACACAGAGCAATAGAAACTAGAAACAGAATGGCATCTATGCTTGACATGTTCCACGAAAATATAATTCATTGCTTCAATTATCCATAAACAAATACAACAGAAGTCGCCTGCACTTTTCCAAGTGTGCAAACCCCAACATGATAATTCACATATTTGATGACCCCAATCAGCCCCATATATAGTCCACAGCTCAACAATGGCTATAATTCTATATTCACATTTCAACAGAAAGATATAGAAAGATATATTGATGGATCTCAGCTAATCACTCCAAAGAGTACTAAATTGTTCAAGATCTAAAAGATTGGGAAGGTTTTCCTGATTGCATCAAAGGTCTAAAAGATCTAGACTTTTCCTATTATTTTTAACCACTTCAATTGTTCCCAATTTCTGATGGATCTCAGAAATTCGGTCTCAATTCGGTGCAAAAACAGCAAGATTTTGAGGGAATGATGTGATACCAGATTGGAGGTTTCATAGAATGAGGATGCGTCCATGGATTCATCGGGCTACCAGCAGCGCCTTGAGTGTAGTACGGGTGTGGAAAGCAGCCGAGGGAGGTGGGGGCGCCGGTGAAGACGCTGCTCCCGCCGGTGAAGGACGGCGCGGCTTCGACGGGCGCGCGGCCTGCACCAGTCTGCTCCGGCGGTGTCGCCAAGCAGCCAACACCCTTCCCTCTGGCACCACCGCCGTCCGCTTCTGCTCCCCTGCCGACGCCACGGCCTTCCTCTCCTACGCCGCCGCCTTCCTCTCCTGCGCCGCCGCCGCCTGGTGCTGCTCCTGCGGCATGGCGCCGCCGCCTTCCTCTCTGGATCTAGATCTGGATTTGATCTTCTGAGCCGCCGCCGCGCCCTGGATCTGGAAAAGAAGAATGGCGCGCTTGAAGGAAATCGCTGCCATTTCGCGCGCCCGCATCTGGATCCGCTTCGCGTCGGTAGGAGACGACGGCTCATACAACATGAGAGAACTCCGGCGGTTTCGCCTGGGAGCACGAGCGCGTGCCGTCGCCTCGTGAGAGGACGGCTTTGGTTTATTCCTTGCTTAATTACTGTCCACGTTGGATAATTGTGCTGTGCTGGCATTACAAAGACGATACCGTCTGTGGGTTGTACATGCCAAAAGGTTCCAACATGGCCTGCAGAGAGCATTCAAGTCAGGTAGTTAATTTGTCGGCTTCAGCAGATAGTTCAACCGGTTTTTGAAAAAAGGAAAATCAACCAAATAATAACAGCTTCAATTTTATGTTCTAGAGACGAATTGACCAAACCTTGATCTGGTTAACTCAACCTGCCAGTTACTCAATTTCAGTTTTATAAAATATATCACGATTTACACTATTTCAATTTCTTTAAAAAATAATTTGTAAGCATTTTTATTGAAGACTCTGGTAAATTTATTTATATAGCTCTAATTTATGTATATACAGATGAAATTATTTTCATTTTAAAAATAAAACTTGAAATGAATTGAAATAACAAAAAGAAGTGACAAAAGTCAATAACTTAATTAGACTCATTACTTCAGTTATTTCTACCTTCTAATTTTCAATGGGCCGTTGCGTAAATACTACGTTGTACATTCAGAAATCAGAACGTAATGAGATATACTGGAAGTCAATTAGTGTACAACAATGTTCACTTTGCCAGATCATGGTCGAGCTATGGTTCTATTCTAAATAGTTTCTGACTTTTAGAATTTAAAAGCTAGCTTTTAAACAGAGTAGTTTTTCAATATGATTTTTATAAGCCGTTTGTAGGATTCAATATAGGAGCCATTTTGAATAGAGTGACCTCTCAACACGAGTGTTCCTTACTCCCTCGATCTCTCTCACAATATGTAAAAATTCAAAAACCACAACACTTTTGGATAAGACCGTACTTCAACTATAACTTTTGGCCTGCAAAGCACTTCCTTTTTTTTTGTGAAAAACTGAATTCCTAAAGCAAATGTCACCAAGTTTTTTATAGGAAAATTTGACCGTATGGAGCCTCATAAAAGTCAAGGTCTTAACATTTTGAAAAAAAAAAAGATTCGGGATTCATCTGCAAGCTTGTGTTGGTGCAAATAAGATTGCTCGTAGAATCAGAGGTTCATGTGAAAGTTGTGTCGGATATGACCAAACGAAAAATAAAACTTATCTCTTTCTGGAAAGGCCGCTCAACAAACCACTACAAGTTTAAAACTTATCAATTAGCCAAACTGATCCCTTATAGCTACTTAACAAGCTGCCTAAGGACTGAATTGGCACAAAATTGCAGTACAAGTCACATTTCTATCGATTTGGTAGACTAGTGGAAGGAATATTTAGTTTGTGCAAACCAAATATACAATTTGCAAACATTTGTACAAATGCCGTATACAAATGTGACGAGTTAAAGCCACATTCGGTACTGTTTTGCATCGTATTTATAAAAATAGCTATATGCGCATTGTCGTCTGCCGTTCGGAGGGCAGGCAGTAGCACCCACGAGGCGACACACGGCGCGGCCGCCGGCAGCATGCGCCTGCCACCCCCTCACCAGACGGTAGGCAGCCTGCCGCCCGGTGGGTAGACGGCAAGCAAGGTGATTAAGCCGGCTTAATTACCTGCTTTAATTTTTTTACATTTAGCATTTGTTTGAATTTTTAAATACATCAAATGAGCTCAAACAATTATAAACATTTATGTACAGCCTTCCGACACAACATACGTCATAGTGTAATTTTTGCATAATTTTATCCATTCGAATGTTGCTTAAAAATTTATAAAATTTTGAATATAGCAAATGACCTTCAAATGTTACGAAATTTTATGTGAAGCCTCCCGACACAGTCAGAGTTATTGTATAATATTTTGTGAATTTTATGTGCTCCGAATTTGTTACATTTATTTGGGTTAATTTAATCATGAATTAAATTCATGATTAAATTCATCGGCTATAAATTTATGATTAAATTAATCTGAATAAACGTGACAAATTTGGATCACATAAAATTCTCAAATATTTTACACAATAACTATCATTGTGTTGGAATGCTTCACTTAAATTTCATAATTTTGGAGCTTGTTTTCTATATACACAAACTCATACAAATATCAAAATTGTATGAATTTTTTAGCTATATTCACGATGGATAAAATTACTCAAAAATTATACAGACGTGTATGTTGTGTCGGGAAACTGTATATAAATTTTTTTAGATAATTTGGTATATTTAAAAATTTAAACAAATATTAAATAAAAAAATTAGAGGACGTAATTAAGCTAGCTAATCAGCCGGCTTACTCACCTACTGTCTCCTCACTAGGCGGCAGGTTATTAAGCTAGCTGATTAGCTGGCTTAATTTCCTATTTTTGTTTAGTAATTGTTTCAACTTTTAAATATATTAAATGAGCTCAAAAAATTACGACAATTTCGTAGTCTTCCGACATAATGTTCTTGACAATTTAATTTTTAAGTAATTTTATCCATTGTGAATATTGCTCAAAAATTTATAAAATTTTGATATTTGTACATAGTTTTGTATATAGCAAACAAGCTCCAAAAATTTTGTAATTTCGTATGAAGCCTCTTGACATAGTCATAATTATTGTATAATTTTTGCAGAATTTTATGTGGACAAAATCTGCCATTAAATTCACGATTAAATTCACTAGCTATAAATTCGTCAATTAACATAGCAAATTTGGACTGCATAAAATTCCCAAAAAATTACACAATAACTATGAGTATGTCAGGAGGCTTCACATAAAATTTTGTAATTTTTAAAACTCATTTGCTATATGTAAAAGCTCATACAAATATCAAAATTTTATGAATTGTTTAGCAGCATTCGCAGTGGATAAAATTACCCAAAAATTATATCAAAATTTTATGAACTTTTGAGCAACATTCACAGTAGATAAAATTATCCAAAAATTACACTATAAAGTATGTTATGTTGGAAGACAGTATATAAATTTTTCTAATTTTTAGAGCTAATTTATTATATTTAAAAATTAAAATAAAAAGTAAATAAAAAATTAGGGCAGGTAATTAAGCCGGCTTAATCACTTACCACCCCCTCACTGGATGAGAGGCCTGCCTGTCGTCCCCCACCAGGAGACAGGATGCCTGCTGTTTGCTAGCAGGGTAGCAGGCACCTGCCACTGGCGGCCTTGCCACCTGTCATCTTGTGGGCACTGCCACCCACTCGCCGAATAGCAAAAGTAATATTTTTGCAAATACGTTTAACATATGGCTAGTTTTATAAATATGGTGCGAAATAGTGCCAAATCTAGCTTTGTCTCCAAATGCGACCCTTGTAGAAAGGGCACAAAAGGGAATCTGTATAGAAACACCGGCTTAATTTTTTAAGCCAAAGCCATTGTATTAACTTTTATTTTTCAAACCACATTTATTTGAAAATATCCTTCAAATTGCTTACTTATAGAAAGTGTTTCAGGCCACAAGAAGAACATATGGAAAAAAAACCTATGTGTGGTAGTGTCTAGTGACATTTTTTGATCAGAAATAGTAGGAGAGTCTCTTACTATGCTATATTAAATAGTTAATAATGTACAAGAGAGAGAACAAGGAAAGAAAAGAAAGCAAGCAAAGAGAAGATAGAGAGACTGAATCCAATTACAAAGTAGTTGACGTGGGGCCGTTTTGACTATGTAAAAGCAGAGCCGCTTCTATTCTGAGTCTAGTTTTTCAATTGTCCGGACTATGGTGCTGCTATTGGAATATGTGCTCATTTTGAATTTTTCAAATGTACCAAGTAGCCATGATGAATTTCTCCATGAAGAGCTCTCCTGTATAAATTAATTTTGTGTTGAGCACCTTTGTTGGGATATTAGTATCCAGAGCCAGTGAATCCAAATCTCATTCAAGCATTACAAGGTAAAGGGGCACTCAGAGAAGAGGTGGCGAAGGGTCTTATCCCTCTGGTGGTCACAGATAACACAATATATGCCGCTGTCAGTGTTGAAGTTTTTCCTCCTTAGCATGTCTTTCGTGTTGAGCCTGTCCATCATAAGGAGCTAGGTGAAAACTTTGAGTTTCATCATACATCTGTTCTTCCAGATGGGAGGGAAAGCTGGTGATGTGCTCCGTTGGCTGAACTGATGAGTATACCATTTTTGCGAGGAGTACAAGGAGTTTTCCCATATGTATGTCCATTGATCAGATATATTTTGCCTGGTCATGACTCTATTTGTAAAATTTAGCAGCTGAGAATATTGTTGATAGGCTTTCTCTGATAGTGGCAAATGATAAAGGCTGTGCGACTCCCTTGATTGCATATAATTTTTAACCGAGATGTCCTGGTTGCTGGAATACGAGTACAATCTCAGGTATTTTCTACAAAGAAGGTTTCTATCCCAGCAGTCTTTTTAGAATAGTATATCTTATCCATCCCCCATCTTCCCATTGTAATACCCCAAAACTGTGTGATACTTGTCATAACATCTCTCCAACAAAAGAGCACCGCAGACATTTCACGCATGGGGGACCGTGCTTGTGTAGTATTTGTCCAACTAGGTTGACCCATAGGGCATCAATTCTCTCATAAAACTTGTGCAGGTGTTTGAAGAGCAAGCCCTCATTGAGAGCATGAAGATTCAAAACCCCCGGTCCTCCTTTCTTCTTCTGCTTGCAAACTTTGCCTCTAAAGCTAGAGAATTACAACGCACTTGAAGGTCACTGGAGCCTCTCCAGAGACAGTGTCGCCGCACTCTATCAATATGATCTATCACCTTTTTTGGCATTCTAAGTATGCACATGTGATAGATCGGCTGTAGGGATAGGATTGCATTGATGACTGCAATTCTTCCTCTGTAAGACAAAAAAACTCGTCATGCTAGCAAGTCGCCTTTGTACCCTGTACACCATGGGGAAGAAATTCTTTACCTTTGGTCTTATTGTCCCGACTGGTAGAGTAGGTAAACAACATAGATCCAATTTTGCATCCAAACACTCCTGCAAGATTGTCCACTTTGTCGAGAGAGATATTAATGGGAATCATAATTGATTTATGAAGGTTAACTTTAAGGCCAGTGGATATTGAGAAAGTCTGAGGTAGGCCTCTTAGGCAAAGAAGTTGCCTGGCGCAGGCCAGAAGAATGATTAGGGTATCATCTAGATACTGAACCATCGAAAAATCTTTATTTCCTAAAGGTGAGGTCGGATGCTTGAGTAGTTCTCTTCTAGTCGCCTCATTGATTACTAACTGCAGAAGGTTAGCTCCTAGCACAAACACGACTAGTGAGAGCGGGTCACCTTGCCTTACTCCCCCTTTGCACCAGAAGGTGTTTCCAGGTACCCAATTTATCAGAACAGAAGCATGGCTCGAGGAAAGAATGCAAGCTATCCAAGAGATCCATTTGTACCAGAAACCTTTTGCCCGCATTACTGTCAAGATGGCTGCATGTTCTATTGTGTCAAATGCCTTTTCAAAGTCCAACTTGAGTACTAAAATTTTCTTTTTTGCTCTGTTGACACTGGTAAATATATTCGAAGGCCCAAGCAAGGCAGTCCTGTATTGTCCTGGTTTTTATGAATCCATACTTATTTCTGTGTACTAGGCTAATGATTACCTTTTGAAGTCTATTTACTAATAACTTTGTTAGAAGCTTTAAGACTGAGTTCAGGAAAGAAATAGGTCTGTAATCATTCAATGTCTTAGGGCTCGGCTTCTTTGGGACTAGAGTGATGTAGGATCCATTGATACTTATGATGTTAATCATATTATTGAAGAAATCTTGACACATCGTAGAAATCATGCATAATTATATTCTAGCACTTACGAATGAATAGGCCATTAAATCCATCGGGTCCTAGTGCTTTGTCCCGTGGAAACATATTGACTGTGTCATCCATCTCTTTTTGAGAACAATTAGCAGCTAGGTCTTGAATATGGTCAAGGACTGGCATTAGCTCATTCAGAGCAAAGTGCATGGTAGGGTGATTAGCTGTGCACATTCTTTGCTTGAAAGCATTCTAGATGACCACTACATTGTCTTCATGGGAATATATTCTAGATCCATCATCCATGGTTAAGGAGCGGACCTAGTTTCTTCTATGGCGCTCAGTTGCCTTCACATGGAAGTACTTAGTATTTTCGTCTCCCAGTTTTGCCCAACGGGTGGTGCAACGTTTCTTCCAATACATGTGTTGGAATTTTCAATAGCCTTGATTAATGGTTCTTAATTATAATTTGGAAGTTCCTTTCTTGTGCATATAAACGCTGCTGCTTTTCCAAGTTGTCTATGAAGATAATTACTGTCTGACAATTCTGAATGAGTAGGGTTAGTTGAGAAATGGATTTGCTCCAGATTCTGAGCTCCTGTGAAGGTTTTTGAATCACGTCGTGATCCTAGACAGTGGCGGACCCAGGATTTGAATCCAGGGTATGTCTAACTAAAAAATTATTATCCAATGTTGGTATAATCTAATACCACAAATGATCCTATTAACCATTTAGCATGGAAATGATCTTATATACCATAAATCCACAATCAACACGGCCAAAGCCAACATGCCCAGATAGCATCGCCAGCCAGCAAACTCTCACGGCCAAAACCAGAGCACCAATGCCAAAATATCCCACTGCCATATACCAATAGCCAAACCGAGAAAAGGCACAGCAAGCCGCCAATCCCCCAACACTCTCCAGTCAGCCCCAACACCACAGAGAAGCCAGCCACTGCGTGGAGCCGAAGGCCAGGGAGGTGAAGGACTGAAGGTAGGGGTGGCAGTCGGGCCCGATTACCCGTTTACCCGTGGGTAAAAACCCTATTAGGGTAGGGTATGTTCCAATTTTTTTGCCCGCGGGTATACTAATGGGTCAAATCCTTTGCCCGATGGGTAAACGGGCACGGGCATGGGTAGTCACTACCCATGCCCGCTTCGCCCGTTTACCCGCCAAACATGACTGACAAGTGGGCCCCTACCTCCCTGGGAGTCTTTGGTATATATACACTGAGCTAAAATTTTTAGGGTTTCTCTGCCGCCGCACAAGCACAACTGGACACAGGCACACAGCCTTTGGCCTCCCGCTCCCTTGCGCGTTGCCCCTACCTCCTCCTTCTCTGGCTCTCTGCGCCGCCGGCTCACTCCTCCAGTCCTCCTCCCTTGCGCCGCCGCCCCCTCCTCCTCCCTTGCACCGCCGGTCGCCGCCTCCTCCTCCTCCCTTGCGCCGCCTCCCTTCTCCCTTGCGCCGCCGCCGCCGCCGCTCCAGATCCGGTGTCCTTTTCTCCCCCCACACCAGCGACCGCAGCTCCAACCGAGGTGAGCTCCCCTCCTCTTCCCTTGCGCCGCCGGTCGCCGCCTCCTCCTCCTCTCTTGCGCCGCCTCCCTTCTCCATTGCGCCGCCGCCGCCGCCGCTCCAGATCCGATGTCCCTTTCTCGGTTTCTCCGGTTCTCCCCCCACGCCGGCGACCGCAGCTCCGCTGACCCCTCCTCTTCCCTTGCGCCGCCGGTCGCCGCCTCCCTCCTCCTCTCTTGCGCCGCCGCCCCCCTCCTCCTCCCTTGCGCCGCCGCCCCCTCCTCCTCCCTTGTGCCGCCGGTTGCCGACTCCCTCCCTTGCGCCGCTGGTTGCCGACTCCCTCCTCCTCTCTTGCGCCGTCGGTCACCGCCTCCCTCCTCCTCCCTTGCGCCGCCGGTCTTCTCCCTTGCGCCGCCGGTTGCCGATTCCCTCCCTTGCGCCGCCGGTTGCCGACTCCCTCCTCCTCTCTTGCGCCGTCGGTCACCGCCTCCCTCCTCCTCCCTTGCGCCGCCGGTCTTCTCCCTTGCGCCGCCGGTTGCCGACTCCCTCCTCCTCTCTTGCGCCGTCGGTCACCGCCTCCCTCCTCCTCCCTTGCGCCGCCGCCGCTCCAGATCCGAGGTGAGCCTCTCTGTGGTAAATCATTCCTCTCTTGCAGTCTGTGAGCCGAGGTGATCTCACTTATTTTTCTTGCAGTGACTATGTCGACCCCAGGGAGTAGCAGTCAGCCGGAGCAAGCTTCACAAGCTTCAGCCCCTGCTGTGGCCGCATCTATGGAGGAAGTTCCTGCTCAAACTGAAGAACAAGAACATGCCTTGAAGATGTCGTGGAGGACTTCAAGGATAGCTCATCTTGCATCACAATTGTTGATTCAGATTGATTTCATCCTTGCTACATTGAACTGTGGACTTGTAGACTTGTTGCTGGGATTATGGTGTTATTATGCTTATTGTGGTAGACTTGTGGACTTGTTATTGCCTGATTATGGACTTGTATACTTGTTGAATTCATTGTGTTATTATGGTGTTACTTTGCTATTCATATTTGCTATTGCCTGATTATTGTAGACTTGTTGAAGTCATTGTAGACTTGTAGACTTGTTGAAGTCATTGTGTTCAGATTGATTATGGACTTGTAGACTTGTTACTTTGCTATTCATATTTGCTATTGCCTGATTATTTTCCTTTTTAAGCAATTTTGTGTTGGATGCATTCATGGAGGCCTGATTATGTTCTGTTGATAAAATGCAACTCTGCAAATAGCATCACATCACTTAGAAAATAACTGGTACTGTCAGTCTGTCCATGGGCGTTACTTAGTGGGCAAACGGGCATGCCCGCGGGCATACGGCGCCCGCGGGCGGCGGGCATGGGCGCGGGTTTTTACCCGTCACGGGTGGCGGGCACGGGCGTGGGTATGAAAATTTCTCGCGGGCGCGGGCATGGGTATACAATACCCGTGCCCGTCGCGCCCGACTGCTACCCCTAACTGAAGGCACAACAACTCAGCAAGCCGACAGGAGCAAGGCGGCCAGCGCCGGTGCCGCGCCGCCCTCGCGCCCTGGCGGAGGCGGAGGCGCCGAGGCGGAGGCGGAGACGCCGAGGCGGAGGCGGAGGCAGAGGCGGAGGTGGAGGCGGAGGGGCGGAGGCGGAGGCCGTGGCGCAGGCGGAGGCGCCGAGGCGGAAGCGCCGAGGCGGAGGCGGAGACGCCGAGGCGGAGGCCGAGGCGGAGGGGCGGAGGCGGAGGCGCCGAGGGCGCCCAGGCGGAGGCGCAGGCGCCGAGGCGAACTGGCGGAGGCGGATGGGCAGATGGGCGCCTGGCGAAGCGGGTAGTCCTGGGCCTATATGGACTACCCGCTAGGCCCGCCCCTGATCCTAGAGGCATTATTTGTTTGCTGCATTGGCAAATTCCAGTAGAGGCTGACTACATCAAAGAATCCCAAGTGTTCTGCCCACTAGGGTTCAAACCAAAAAAGGTTTGATTTTGGGATGACAGTGTCTATGTGCACTACGCACGGAGCATGATCAGAAGTATTTTTGGAAAGAACATAGAACTCATTGTGCGGGAAAGAGACGGTCCACTGATTTGTTGTGAAGAACCAGTCTAGTTGTTCCAATAGAGGGTCTTCCTGTATGTTGCTCCAGGTATAGGTTCTACCCTTAAGAGGCAACTCAGTAAGTCCAAGGTTGCTAATGATACTGTTGAAGATCATATGTCATTTAGGTTTCCTCTTGATTTGTTTCTGTTCTGAACTGAGTGAATGAAATTGAAATCTCACATGAGAATCCAGTTATGTTGAGTTCTAGTGACATTTAATCAGAAAAGTATGTTGTTTCCTAATCATATGATTCTTATGCAAACAGCACAGGACAGTGATTCTCAGAGAGGTCAACCAGCATTTTGAATAACATTGTTCACAAATCACAAGCTAGTGATGTGACAGGGGAAATCACCACAATATAGGAGTATAGGAGAGTTGGAGTTCCGTTTGGAGGTCCACCATATTGGTGTGTGGAAGCTATCAACCGGGGGTAGGTTTCAGGTAGCTTCTTGTTGTTTTCTGCCTGTATTGTTCACAAATCAGAACTGGTTGGCTGTTGGTTTTTTAGGGTGGAAGAGAGACTGGTTGCAAATCCTCCGGTAACTCTTTATGCGGAATCTCATCCTCGTCCAGCGGATACCATCCTATACAGTGCGGGTTTAACATACAAAGAGGCGCAGAGAAACAGACACCTTTAGATCAACAGAAAAATTTCTAGAATCTATTAGCGAGAGCAATTAGAAAATAATGAAAAATTGGCCGTGTGTTTCCCTTGTCCTCCAATGCTTGCTTCTCCGCCTCCCCCCTATTAGTTAGTGTTTATAATGAGCAGCTAATTGGGTAAATTTAGGTATTATATTGTTCAGTTTTGCTATTGCACAGGCGACTGAAATTTTTTTAAGTTTCAGTCACCTGAAATTGCACTCTCAATTAGCTAAAATTGCAGCCCCCTAAAAAAACAGCTGCAACTTTAGGTGATTCAGAGTGCAACTTCAGGTGACCTGAAATTGCACTCTCAATCAACTAAAATTGTAGCCCCCCTAAAAAAAACATATGCAACTTCAGGTGATTCAAAGTGCAACTTTAGGTGACTGAAAGATAAAAAATTTCAATCGCCTGTGCAATAGTCTATCCCTATATTGTTCTTGGAGCTGGTAGGTAGCTCATGCATGCCTACCTCATCCTCCACACCAAACAATGGGAAGTTGGAATCTGAAGAAAATTAAATGGAAAATAGCGCAACACACACAAGTAGATTAAATAAAATATCGATTTGTTTAGTGAGTGAATTGCAACCAGTAACGAGAACACAATGAATTCTATTGAGGGTTAAAGAGGTTGTTTTGTCCAGCACTTCCATTTTTGTCGAATCGATTTTTTGAGACCCTTCTAGTGTATTTTTCACGTTGATAACTGCTTGTTCAGAAACACTAATTTGTCCATACATAGGAAACTATATATAATGCCCCCCCCCCCCCCCCCCTACTGAAAAAGTACGCACAATACATCTCTTTTTTTTCACAGTCAGCCTAATACCACTTGCTCTTTGACTATCTCTAGTCCAAACAAGACATTCCCTACCATCCTGGCTGCACAACTGGAATGTATTCGGTAGCAATAGGTCTATTAGGCGAGTCTACTTCTATGGGTGTTCATTGCTGTGTCAAACGGTTTGGGCCAAACCGGAGAAGAACTGCATGGCATGCAGGCTCCCCCAGCTGCAAGCAAGCATGCATGCATGCAAAGCTTATGCACAGGGTGGGTTCAAACGGGTTTGGAAAACCGTTTGTGTTCGACCCTATCTACTTCAGTCTAAAACTAACAAATTTGTCCAATCATAAGAACTGCTACTGCAAAAACAATAGATAATAGACAAAAAAAAACACTAAAACTGGTTTAGCATCCGCTGATGTATCTAGCTGCTAGGGTTCATGGCTTACCAGCCGCGGTCGGGCATTTGTTTGGTTGGTTACCACTGTTCAAAGTTGGATTAGTCTCAGGTTGTGTGGTCTATTCGTTGGAATTCACGCCATTAGGTTTTAATCTTGTTACTACCTCGCAATTATTTGTATCTTTAAGTATGTGCTCTCTAGCTTGCTAATTTTCTTGCTCTTAGGGCAGTCCCAATGGGACATTGATGATAGTTTCTATCCCTCTTAATTACATTGACAACTCAGCAATTTGCTTATGTGGCAAAGGAGTTATTGTAGAGAGAGGGTACAGACACAAGAAATTGTTTCCTCCTCTGGAAACGACGTCGTCACGCAGACCAACGCGCTAAGAAACCAGAGAAAAAGCGTTGGGGAGAAACTGCTAGTTTCCATCTCCCTCCTCCGGATCCGGTGTGCTGTGGCCCAAGCAAGCGCGTACAGCCCAAGCAAGCACAGGCGAGTGCGTCAAACGAGCGAGCACGGCGGCGCAGGCGAGCAAGACAGTGCGGGCCAGCGCGGCCAGCGAGCACGACGGCGCGAGCAGAGGACAGGTGAGTGCGGCCAGCAAGCATGGCCAGCACGCTGCAGCGCGGGCGAGAGCGGCTAGCGGGTGAGCGCATCCGGCACGGCGGCGCAAGCGAGCATGGCCGGGCTACGATGTGGACTGCTGACTGCTGTACGAACTTTGTTGGCCCTTTGGTCCCTGTTTTGCTTCTCAGGATGTCTGACTGCCTCAAAGCCACGAATGCGTTGCGGCTAACCTCAAGATGCATATCTACTACTTGTACGCCTCATGCAGTCATGCGTGGAGGACCTCGCCGCACCAGCGAGCGAGCACGGCGACGGAGAGCTCGTCTGGGGCCTCGGGAGACCTAGAGGACTCGGGGACTATATTATTTCTGCACAAAGGATCTGGAGACGAGAGAGAGGAACACCATGAATGATTGGTCAATTTTTTATCTAGACACTACGAGAAAATTTAGCACTGGGAAGTATAGTTTCTTGTTGCGATATCCTATGCTCTAGAAACTACTCGTGGTTTCTTCCATTGGGACTGCTCTTAGCCTCCAAGAAAATACATGAATAGACAATATATACAAAATAAAAGACAAGATCTAAAATTATTGTAGGCATACCTCCCTCCATATTGGGCCTTACATTGCATGTGGTCCATTCGGCCCATATTACTGTAACAGGTTAATACAGGTTGAATCATGAACAAAATCCTTCATCAATTCAGGTAACGGGCAAAATAAGAAATCAAGAACCCAAGCGAAGTACATAAATGGTCACACAAAACAAATAATAGTAAATAAATGTAAACTCTGTAGAATATAATTATGTTGGTCAATTCATCGGCACATGCTCCAAAAAAAGCAAATGTTTAGAATAATATATCGATTTTTTGGGTGAATATATATGTACAGTGAGAGCGTGCGCAACAAGATTTAATTGCCAATGGAGGAAAATTAATTTTTATCTTTTTTTCTTTGATAGGCAATTAATATAGGAGCATTTGCAATGATTCTATTAAAGTTCGGGGTCATAATTAATTAAGAGACAATCAAGAGCTATATTAAACAATTAGATTATTGTTAGGACACACTACTACAGAAAGCTTAATACTAGACAAAACCGTCTGTGACCGACACTAACACAGACGGTTTTAATTTGGACACTGTCTGTGTTGATGGCGTCGGAGAAAATGAGTATTACAGATGGTTCTTACCGATGAACCGTCTGTGATATTTTAGTATCACAGACGGTTTTTAATATAATCTGGAATTATCACAGACGGTTTTTATTAAAAACCGTCTGTGATAAGCTGATTATCATAGATGGTTTTTAATAAAAAACCATCTGTGATAATGGCACTAGACATTTATTGCGCCGCTCAGAACCGCATCTGTCTTCATTTCGATCCAAGTCTAGCCGGTGCTGCACTCTTTCGCTCAGGAGGCAAGCTAAACGATTTCAGGCCAATTAATTTGGTAGGAGGCAGAGATTGAGCTTTGAAGATTCATACGTTCCTAGTTGCTCTAGATATGGTTAGTAATGAAATTTATTTTTCTTTGCATTACAATTTAGATCTAAGTTTTGGTGAGTGTTATTGAAGATAGTTTGCATCTACTTGACCATACATGATCAGTTCTCCCGTCATGTGGGAGGCCAAATTTGTCAAAATTGTTGGTTATATACCTTCAGCGATCGCTGGGGAAATAGCTATTGTGTTTATAATATGAATTAAGCTAGCAAAGCCTCAATGCATGTGGTATATATGTAGTAATAATTAATTAATTGTTAATACTAAGTTGTTATATATATACATAACGTAGTATCGAAGTTGGATGTATGCTGCGAACCGTGTGAGTGAAGAGTACATTAATGGCGTGTTTGTTTTTACAAGAGCTGCCGAGGAGGATATGTTGAATAAGGGGGTGGAATATATGTACTGTCCATGCACTGACTGCGAGAATTTAAAGATGTTTAAGAACCGAGGGCAAATTGAAGCGCACTTGATTCAGAGGGATTTTAAAAAGGGTTATACGTGTTGGACCAGTCATGGCGAAGTCAATGATCATATGCCCGCGGATGACATCACCGGTGAAGTGAATGACATGCCGCCGGATGATGTCGATTGTTGTTCGGATTCGTATAGGTTGCACGATGATAAACTGGATCAGATGCTTCGCGATGTAGAAGAGAACTATGATGAGAGAGAGTATGTTAAATTCTGGGGCTTGATGGAGAACTCGGAGAAACCTTTGTTCACTTGCTGCAAGTCAAAATACACGAGGTTGTCGGCCGTGCTTGAACTGTTGAAATTGAAGGCAAGCAACGGTTGGTCCAACAAGAGTTTCACGGCGCTGCTAGGTCTTGTAGCGGACATATTTCCGGAGGGAAATGAGTTGTCTAAAACCACATATAAACCCAAGAAGGTTCTTTGTCTATTGGGAATGGAAGTAGAAAGAATACATGCATGTCCGAACGACTGTATCCTCTACCGTAAAGAGTATACAAACATGCATGTATGTCCGGTGTGCAACGCATCCCGATACAAACGTAACAATCAATCAGATGACGGCGAGGGAACAGAGGTGAAGAAAGGACCTCCTGCTAAGGTGGTATGGTATTTTCCTATAATTCCCCATTTGAAAAGGTTTTTTGCAAATTCAAAGGAGGCAAAACTGCTGCGTTGGTACTCGGAGGAGCGCAAGAAGGATGGAATGCTAAGACTCTTGCTGATTCCGCCTAGTGGAGAAACATCGATAGGAGTTTTGCAGACTTCGGTGCAGAACCAAGGAATATAAGGTTTGGACTGAGCACAGATGGAATGAATCCTTTCAGTAGCATGAGCAGTCGACATAGCACATGGCCCGTGACTCTCTGCATCTATAACCTTCCTTATTGGTTGTGTATGAAGTGAAAGTATATTTTACTGTCGATACTTATCCAAGGGCCAAAGAAATCTGGGAATGATATCGATGTGTACCTAGCACCGTTGGTGGAAGATCTAAAAGTACTGTGGAACGAAGGGGTACAGGTATGGGATGCATACAAACAAGAGAACTTCACTTTGCGCTCCTTATTGTTCTGCACCATAAATGATTATCCCGCCCTTGCTAACCTATCGGGCCAGAGTACAAAAGGTGTCGAAGCTTGTACTCACTGTTTAGATGGTACCGAGAGTGTGTGGCTGAAACACTCACGCAAAACCGTTTACATGCGTCACCGCCGGTTCCTTCGGAGGGCTCACCCATACCGCAAGATGAAGAAACAATTTGACGGAGAGAAGGAAGACGGTTCAGCTCCAAGACATTTAAGGGGAAAAGAGGTTTATGATATGGTTAAGGATTTAGATGTTGTCCTCGGAAAGAGACGTAAAATGAGGGCTCATGAGAAGAACACCTGGAAGAAGAGATCAATATTGGGACCTTGCTTGTGGTCCATGGCCCCTTGAAGGCTTCAACTTGTGCAGGGATAATGAAATGCAAGGTGTAGTCCCATGCGCAAATGTGAACTTTCCATCATTGCATTTTTATTTTCTCAATTTTGTTCTTCGATTTATCTTTATCTTTTGAGTCATCTCCTTTTTATTTGTTCACTTTGCGAAAAAAATTCAAGAAAAACGACACCCTTTTTTACCGGAGTTAGGACAACTCAAAACAAAAGGGGAGCCACTACGTGCTGGACACGCCTATCAGCGGAGATAGGGGGTGTAGGACAGACAGTTCCCACCGTGTGGCACGCGCACGTCGTGATTATTAGGCCACACGCACAGAAACGCTTAGCTATCGCTCCATTAAATGTGTCTCGTCAGGAGCCGATCGATCAAGACGCGTAAATAAATCATTAGTGGTACTAATTGTGACTGCTCGGACGTTGTGGGCCTAGCTTGCAAGTGCTCCATCGGCCGTTCAATCTGTGAACTCGTGTGTGGGCTCATAGCAACTCTAGAGAGAATCGTTCTAAAATATCTGTAGTCAAATCATATTAATTTTGACATGATATATTATCAAAAATATACAGTTTATAAAAACAATACGTGTAATTTGTCATAAAATATACCTCCTCTGTTCTTTTTACTTATGTTTTTGACTTTTTACAGTCTTAAAGTTGTGACTTTGACCTCTACTTTTTATAACATTATACTAAGATATACTAATAAAATTATAATATTATGCATGTATTTTAACAACAAATTTAATGATATAATTTTTGTATAGCTAATCTATATTATTTTAAATTATTGATGATCAAACTTTAGAAAGTATGACAGCACGAATTTTAGAAAATCAAGTAAAAAAATGGAGGGAATACTTTCTTATCTTACACTTTTATAACTTTTTATCAAAAATATGATTATAAAATGAAGTGGTCAATATATCATCTTGTTGACTTTGAAAAATCGAAAGGGTGTTTTTTTTATTGGAGGGAATATGTTAGTAAGGGAATCTCCCACTTTTCTACCACTACCAAGATGCTCGTGCTTTGCAATGGTGTCCAGAAAAGGTGAGACTACGAAATTATCTCAAATCTTATGCTATGTGAAAGTTTTTCTAAGCAAGGTGCTTTACGAATTTTAAGACAAATTACCTTGTGCTAAATGATTTAATAAAAAATTGAAACTAAGATTTCTTTTGGATTTTCTAATTTCTGCAAGAATATTTGAACTATTTTTATGGCACTCCTATGTTCAAAGCAGACCTTAAAAAGTTTTCACTGAAATTAGTTGACATATTTGGCCTACACTATCCGTAATGGATCACATCTCATTCTCATATGATGAGAGACCATGTGGAGGTAACCCCATATTTGTGATGAGTAATTGATGCTTGTTTTAGGGAGTTTGAGTTTGTTTTGGGTATTTCATGCTTGAGTACCTTCTTCTGATGCTAATGTATGTTTATACTGTTTCGAGCGGTGCTATGTGATGTTTTCTTGTCTGTGATGGTTGCAGGACTTTGAGGCAGAGTCGTGGCGAGGCATGGATGGCCGGATTAGGCACAGGCGGTGCTGAGGTCAAAGCGGTCGGGAGATGCCGAAGACAGGGCTGATGGGTAAAGTGCTAACGGGTGAAGCAAATGAGACCCGGTTGTGGAGGCTATAAAAGGAGAGGTTTAGGGTTTGGAGTGCATGTATCCTGGTTCCCTCCCTTTTGGTGTAAGGGTTTTTGTTTTGGCTCCTTGCTTCGTGTGAGGTGTTGTGTTGGGAGTGTATTCTAGTCTGCACTTCTTGATTTTCCTTTTAAAGGGTGTGAGCCTGGTGGTTAGTGTTGAGTTCTTGGTTCTCTTTTGTGGGAGCTCACAATGTAAGAGATGTAATGGAGTGGCTGTAGACTATTTCATTTGTAATCATTCATCTCTTTGAATCACCACGAGAAAACCTGTGTTTGAGGTGATATGGATTCCTGTTTTTGTTCTCGGTGTTTGAGTTTCAGTTTCCTCTCCTTCTCTGCTCTAGGTTCTTTTCTGGTTTCTTGATTTTGAACTGAAATTGTGTTCAAGAAACTGCAAAATGATTGTCTCTAAACAGGGTATCTCCTCAAGGCCCCTTGGCTAGCTTATACCCGAGAGAAATCATTTTTATTGCAGTTTTCTTCAGAAATTTGGTAGCTCAAGCTTCCTCTATTTTCTCAAGTCTAGGGTTTGGAGTCAGGGCACTCTTGCTCTTTTGGTTTTCTAGGTGGAAAGTTGAATTTGGCATGTGGTTCTTTCTTCTAAGATTATTTCCCTACTATATTCAAAGTTTCTTGAGCAAAGGATCCAAGAATCTTGAGATATTTTGGATTTTATCTCTCCTGCAGTGTTCATCTTGATTTTCATGCTCTAAGTTTCATCCTTCTGTTTTTCTTGATCTGATGTCTGCTTTTGCCAAGGATGAGATTCAGGTTAGAGTCTCATGATCAAAGTATGCAAGAATCTCAAGTTTTTGGCAAAAAACATCAGACCTCTGATTATGAGTAGCTTTTCCTCTGTTCTCAAGATATCTAGGGTTCATCTTTTGTTGGCAGAGGAATATGGATTTCTTGAGGTTTTGGAAAGGTTGCCTTAAGCCCTGTGTTTTTCTTGATCTGAGGTCTCTTCTGTTTGTTTAAAAGGTTCAAGTATCACATGCGGTTGGTTTTTGGTTGCATCTTCTTTTTGGGTAAGTACTTACTGTTTTATCTGTTCTTCAGTTCCTTGCCGATTGCTTTTGACCAAGCTGTGTGATCTCTCTCTCGGTTGGAATTTGAGTACTGTGTCTCAAATATTTTTCACTCTTAAATTGTCTTGGTCTCAAGAGAAGATTTCCATTCGAATCTTTTATTCTTTGTTCAGGCTTCAAGCTTTCAGCCTGTTTTCATTTCTTCTCTACTGTTTTCAGCCGAAGCATTGCAGACTTCAGCCGAGACTTTCAGTTTTAGCCGAGTTGGTTCAGTGGTTTGCTGTTTTCAGCCGAAGTATTGCAGATTTCTGCAGAGACTTTCAATTTTCTTTTCTCTTCAGTATCTGCATTTTTCTGGTCTGCATTTCTGGTATGCTCTTTCCTGTTTTTAGTTTGCTCTGTCTAATTCTCTGCCGCACAGTTCTTTCAAACCTTGGGTCGGCTATCCAATTTGGAATTATGTTTTCACTAACCTAAGAAAGGCAGTAGGCATTCAGTCTTCTCCCTGTTTCCATTTCTTTGTAGTATTTACTATTTCAGCATTTTCGGTCAGCAGATCCTCTCAATCTGCTTCTGTGTTCAGTTTCTCTACTCTCCTTTTTGTCTCTGTTTTCAGTCATGTTGAACTGCAGCTTGTGATCAGTCTTTGCTTCTCTAGTGATTTAATCTTTTCGACCAGATTTGATCTTGTTGCTTCCGTTCTGTATTGCTTCTTTCGAGAATTGTTTGTTAGTCAGAGTTTTGCGTTTCAGTAAGCCTTTCAGGCAAGTCATGTATTTTCAGTTTTTGGCCAAGTATTTCTTGTAGCTTTCAGCTTCTGCTCCCGGCAAAGCTCTCTTCTGGTTTGTGTTCTTTGGTTCGTTTTCATTTGTGATCTTATCAGTTTCCAGTGAGCATGAACCTTCTTCTTCATAGCTTCTATAGCTATCGGAGAAGAAGTATGTGGATACTTCGGGGCGATTTTCGAAGGCACCATTTACCCCCCTCTGTTGCCATTTCCGATCCTACATATGAGGGTGAAAAGGAGGAGGTGGTGAATAGATAAACTCTCATTTTATATTAGTAGAGTAGGGAAAAATGTTTGCAAGCAAGTTGAGTATTGTTGTTTGCATGCCTAGTCCCTGTACTACATTTGTATTATGCTGCACTAATCCTTGTCTGGCGTGCTCCTGCAACCTGTGGCTTGGCGACATCAGCGGGTGGGCAAATACTATATGCATGTGCATGAGTATTTCAGATTAGATGCGAGTGAGGAATGCGCGTGTTTATTATTATTATTATTATTATTATTATTATTATTATTGTTATTATTATTATTATTATTATTAGTATTAGTATTATTATTATTCACAAATGTCTAACATCCCTGCCTCTTTATGTACTCTCCTATACTAGCTAAAAATTTAGATGCACATGTTTTAATTAGCTTGTATTACTGGGTCTGCATTAATAGGCTTGCATATAGTCACTACTACCGGAATGCTCATCATAGATGGTTCAGAACCATCATCACAGACAGTTTCTGAACCATCTGAATTTATGTGTCTGTGATAATAGCTGGTTATCATAGACGACTCTCAAACTGTCTGTGATAATTACAACACAGACGATTTTTTTTCGAAAAAACCATCCATGATATATCAAATGACAGAGGTTCTTTAACATAGCCTTCTATGATATATCAAGTATAATAGACAGTTTTTCGAAAAAACTGTCTGTGATATATCAAGTATCACAGACGACTAATACCAAAAACTGTCTGTGATATGACATATATCGCAGACGGTTCTCGGACATAGCCATTTGTGATATCTTAGATATCACAGATGATATCTTATTAAAGAGTTAAAACACCATATTATTTAAAAATATCATAAATATATAAACAATCCAATTTGTTAAACCATGTGGACGGTTGTAAATGAAGTGATGATGAATAATTGGTATTTGGATTGCTTTGGATTTTGCATTTGTGAAAGTGGTTTCAGCCTGCTCCAAGTGGTTTTTGCCTTCTCCGAGTGTTTTTGGTTGCTCTGAGTAGTTTCAGACCAGTCCAATCAGGTCTGAGTTGCATCGGATGGTATTCGAGTAGCTCTGGAGTATTGGATGGCTTTTGAGACACATCGAGACATCAGACTACACTTGAGTGGCACTAGAGGATCGCACGACTGAATGACCATGGCAGACTTCAACCACAGCAGCTTTCAATCACAGCAGACTTCGACCACGGCAGCTTATGATCATGGCAGACCTCGACCATGGAATATCGATTATGGCAGTTCAACCATGTTACACATCAGCCACGATAGAACAACCACTGAAGGTAATCGTAGCTACAATACTTTTTTATGGTCATAGCTACAGTACATGGTCAGTACTCGATAGTCGAAGGCTTTGCAGTCGATGGTCGTAGACTTTGTGCATTGCTATTATAGTTGTAGACTTCATAGTCTTATTTTCATAGTTGTAGACTTTGCAGTCTGCTATCATTGTCTTCGGTAGTCAAAGGCTTTGTGATTGGTTGCTATAGGTTTCATGGTCGGTACTTGTAGACGTCATGGTTGGTACGAGTACTTTAATTCCTGTGATCTTCGAGTATCTCGAGTACTCATGTTGGGTTAGTGGTTGACTGATTTGGTTGGAGCAGTTGTTGGTGATACTCAGTGCTTGGTGATCGATGGTGTAGTGATTGGTTGATGATCGGTAGTCGTAGACTTGGCGCTCGGTACTCGACGGTTTTGGTCAGTAGCGGTGTGTGGTATCCCTGAATGTGTGGAGTGGAGCAATAGTATTTCCCAAGTACTTGTGGTTTTCAAGTACTCATTGAGCTAGCGGTCGTAAAAGCTGATTTGCGGTAAGCGATGGAATGGGTGGTCGTAGACGATCTGGTTGATGGTCATGGATGGTTTTGTTCTTGTCTATGGATAGACAAGGATGGTGTGAGTGTGTGTGTGCTAATAATGGTCAAGCTGTAGAGAGCTTGTGCCAGAAAACGTTTCTTTAGTCTTTGCATATGTAGGAGGGCGTGGAGACGATTATGGTCGGTGACGAGGAGGACCGGTACTAGGATGGGGAGATCTAAAGTCTAGACAGTTGAGGATGTCATATGAGATGGTTGGGCTAAAGTTATAGTACATGGAGATCGAAGGTGGAGATGCGTGGAGAAGCTACAGGTGGTGCGGTCTGGGAGGCTTCTACATGGAGGTTGATGATGCGAGATAGAGCTACGGGAGGTGCGTTCCTAGAGGCTTCATCACGTGATGAGATTGGAAACGTTATAGAAGGAGTTCGTAACAGGAAGGATTAGAGATTTGGTAAAAACCTGTGTTAGAAAGAGTTTTGGGTCCCTTGATTTGAGGAAGAGATAGGATTTCATGTTTGTGTTTGAGTTGAACACGGTTTATGGCTCTAGCATATAAAAGCAGAGAGGGGCCAAGTGTTTTGGCCGTAGCTTTGTGAGGCTTTTTGTGCAAGAGTTTTTAGGGGTGCCATGAGGGTAGTTTGTAGCCACAATATGATATAGAAATAATAAATCAGATCTATTCCAAAAAAAGTTCATTGGTGGCATGTTTTCCTAAGCATTGCTTTTCGGTGTTCTCGATCGCATGCTAACAAATCGTGATCTGGTGTGCTACGAGCTCGGTGTTATCTTCGGCTTGTACTCGTTCTAGTGGTCGAAATGTTTGAGCGACGAAGCATTCGAGTGATGGAAGCTTTTCAATCGAAGGGGGATTTCGAGTACGTGCAAAAGCGATCATAGCGAGTGGTCAAGCGAACGGTCGAACAACTTGTGGTTGAAATCTAGATCTAGTAATTTAGATTGCTTTTCTTTTGGTTTGAGATTTGTTTTTAGGTATCAAAAAGCGGAGGCAATCATTCACCCCTCTGCTTGCGCCATATGATCCTACAAGTGGTATCAGAGCCAAGTTGCAATGGCGTCAGACCGGGATCGGTTCACAAGTAAGCCACCATTTTTTAATGGATCAGACTATCTCTATTGGAAAACATGCATGGAGATGTTTCTACAAGCGCAAGGTAATGCTATCTGGCAAAAAGTTGAAATTCATATAAAATACCTTCTGTCGTTACCATTGAAGGTACTACTGATGTAGATTTAAATGCTAAGGATAAAAATATTTTATTGCAAGGTTTAAGTAGAAACGAGTTTATCATAATTGTTCATCTTAAATCTGCAAATAAAATTTAGACTACTCTAGCCGATTACCATGAATGATCAAAGTCTGTTATGGGTGTACGTCAGAATCAATTCAAAAAGGAGAATTCTAAATTTGAGATGAAACCTGAAGAATCAGTAGATGCTCTTTTTGATTGCTTCAATAAGATTATTTGTGATTTTGCAATCTTTTAGTGTCAAATATGCTGATTCTGACAATACTCGGCAAATTTTGAATTCTCTGGATATGACTGTTTGGAATGTTTTAGTCACTACCATCAATCATTCTATTTGCATGGAAGCACTTACCTTGAATGATCTTTATTCCAAGATGAAAATACATGAGATTGATGTTTTGGCTAGGATAAACAAGACTAATTCTTTGGGCTTAGTGACTAACCAAGCTGACAGTTCATCTAGTCCTTCTAGTGCCTCTTTGTCTGCTTTGTGCATGATTTCAGATGAATAACTAGAGGAGATTCCTGAAGAGCAGCTTGTACTTCGCTCCAATCGGATGACCAAGTCAATCAACAATATCAGAGTAAGGCAGAGAGGAGGTCTTGTCAGATGCTATGAATGTGGTGAGCTCAATCACATTTGGTTTAATTGCCCCAAACTGAATAGCAAGGAAGTTGATGATGACAAGGCACCAACTCGTCGACTTCGGTTGAAGACTGCCTCTCGTAGGAAGCAAAACTATCGCACGGTGGTCAACAAGGTTCTCTCAGCACTTGAGGAGATTGATTTCAATGATGTCAAATCTGCAAGTGATGAGGACAATGGCAAGAAAGCAAATGAGGTAGATTTCATAGGGATGTGCTTTATGGCAAACAGTGAGCATTTCAACAATGATGACATCTACAATGATCTGGATGAGGTAAAACTTTATTACACTGATTTATCCCGTGCTATGCTTAGATTGACAGAGGAGCTCAGGAAATATAAAAAGAAAATTAAATATCATGATTTTATTGTTGAAAGCTTAAATTATGAAATCAGTAGACTTAAAGCTTCAATTCTTATTGATGAATTTTATGTGTTCTGTCAATTTTTACATTCTGAATTAGAGTCTGCCAGAAAAATTAGTACATCAACCTTGGTTCAATTTAGTGATGTAATTGCTAAATTTGATAAATTAAAATTGGCACACGACTCTTGTGATGAAAAGCTAAAACTTGCAAAAGACGAAATTAAAAAACTCAAGTCTAGTTCTTCTGCTCAATCTAAAGCTTGCTCTAGGTGTGATTTGTTTCAGGCTAGGCTTAATTCATCTCAGGAGTCAATTAAACAAATACTTTATCATGAGACTCTTTCCTATCCCGGCTGTTCGAAGCTTAATGCTGAGATAGAAGCATTGACTAGACAACTCAATAATTTTGCTAAAAAGGAGAAATTGGTTCAACCTAATGCTTCTAAGGAGATTTCGAATGAATTTGTAAATTGCTCATCATGTTCCACACTGTCCAAAGAGAACGGGTATCTTAAGAATACTTTAGAGAAGTTTTCTTTTGGTAAGAAAATTTTGAATATGATTCTAGACAAGTTGAAAACGAGTATGAAAAATTATGGTCTAGGATTTTATTTTACTAAGCATACTAAGAATAACCCTCCTAAAGTTGTCAAGGTACCCGAATCAGGAAAATATGAAGTAGAGTTTGAACCAAAATGAGTTGTTTTTAGATCTGCTAGTTTTACGAAAGAATTCTCTACCAAACTAAATATTGTTAAGTCGGTTGATATGACCACTCGTCCAGTCAAGTATCAATGCACTTATTGCGGAAAAGACGGTCACTTGGGTTCAATTCTGCTTTAGAAAAGTGAAGAAAGAAAAGAAAGACATGTAGGACCGAAATGGCGACAGAGGGGGGGTGAATGTCGCTCGCTTCAAAATTGCCCCCAAGAAATCAAACACTGATTTTTCAAAAAGATGCAAAACAAAGCACCTCACAGAAAATTAAAATTAATTTTGCTAAAATTTGGAACGCATGCGACACTGACAAATTCAGCATAAATCAGAGACCAGCCAGTAAAAAATTCAACTGAAAATACTGCTGTTTGATCTGCATGCAAAATTGCCAAAGATCAGCAAAAAAAAAAAAAAGAGGCACAAAAGAGAGATGCTTCCTGCTGGCTGAGAGCTTGCTGGCCGAAACCTTTTTTTTTACCAGCCAAGATGCTTGCTGGCCGTAATATGTGAGCACAAGTGAAATTTCACTCCCAGCCAAGACCTCTGTTTACTGCAGAAAATACTCAAAGGCCGAAAATAGAAAAGGTGCATCGGCAGGAAAACTTGCAATCTGATTTCAGTCCAAGCCTGATTGCACTGCAGCTACACAAGCAATTATACTGCAAAAGGGAGAAGCACTCAAGAGGATCAAGCACTAAACTGAACGCAAGAAATAGAGACAACAGCCTGCTGAAAACCGAAAATGAACAGAGGAGCAGCCAAGGACTGAAAAAACTGAAAACTTGATAAACTTCAGAGAGGAGCAAATAAACCCAAATGGCTCACACTACACAAATCCTTTGCACATGAAATTCTCAGGATATATTAGCAATACCCACATCATCCTTCAAGCCAATTTTCATGACATTTCACAAGGGGGATCAAGAATTAGATCAAACCCTAGAAAACTTGAAAAACTTCAGAGAGGGCTCACAAAATCCAAATTACTCCTTACTCAGTGATCTTTTGCACATGAGATTTTAGGGATATGTTAGCAATATCTATAGGATCCCTCAGACCAAATCTCATGCCAATTTGAGGAGTAAAATAAGATTTGCCCTAAAGCCCTAGAATGCAAAGAGAAGAACAGAGCAACTCAAAATGCAAAAACTGAAATCTAGAATGAGCTCTTGGGATTTTAATTGATCAAATGATCTTGTGGTACTATCCCATCAAGGAGCAACCCATTTTAGCACTCTCCAGCAGCAATCAACAAGAAACGCAAAATTTCAACAATCAAGCCAAAAGAGGAATGAA
Organism: Dendrocalamus latiflorus; assembly: GCA_017311315.1. Lineage (NCBI taxonomy): Eukaryota > Viridiplantae > Streptophyta > Magnoliopsida > Poales > Poaceae > Dendrocalamus > Dendrocalamus latiflorus. The sequence continues at coordinate 27,865 of JACBGG010000130.1, forward strand.
GAACAGAGAGGAGCACGAGACGAGGAACTTCAGATTTCATTCATTAAATCAAAAAAGATACAGAGGAGTCCCGATACGCATGGACATTAGAACAACATGAATGATTACATACTCCTCAATCCATCCTCTCCCTCTCCCTCTCCCTCTCCAAGACTCAAGAACAATACCACAGAGAGCTCACATTGGAGACATCGAAGGAGACACTCAGGGGACACACCTGCTGCCCTCAACCACTAAAGCCTAAAGCCAAAACAACCACTAAAGCCTATTTTGACCAAAGGAAACCCTAAAAACCCTTGGAGTGCTTAAGAGGGCATGCAGCCCCTCCAACCTATTTATAGCCCACGGCTAACGGGTCTCCACCCCGTTACGCCCGCTATGTCTAACGGAGCCCGCTCCTGCTTGTGCAGCCTTGCGAAATTCCCGTTTCGCCCCTCCTGCACCTTCCGGGAAGCTTCTGCGCTCCTTGCCTCGCACGCCTCGCAACCACCTCGAGTCCACGTCGTCTTCGACACATCCCGACCGTTCTGACCTCAGCGCCACCTGCGCCTAGTCCGGTCCACCGTGTCTCGCCACGACTTCGCCTCGACGTCCTGCAGCCACACAGACAAGAAACACATCAAATAGCACCGCTCGATACATGAAAGCGTAATACCATCATACTTACCACAGATGAAGTCCAAACCTGTCAAATCAAAGAATCAGCGTCCTAATCCCATATGACCAAGTTTGACCAAGTCCGACCGAGCCCGACTACGCCACGCAACGACTCGACTCCGAACCACTCAAACCAAACTCGACTTACCTAAACCAAAGTCAATTACTCATCATACGCATGTGGTCACCTCCACATGGTTCATCAATCTCCCCCTTGATGAGTATATTGACAAACCCAGAAAAAGCAATAAGAAGAGTTTGAGTTTGAAGAATCCAACATGGTCCAAAGAATGAAATGAAGCTCATGACCATGTCGACAGAAGGAACACTAGAGCAACAACTGCAAGAGCAAATTTATCTCCAAAGCTCTAAAATGATCCCAACTAGCTTTTTCTACCACTATTCTCCCCTTTTGGCAATAAACACATCAAGAAAGCAAAAGAGAGAATATGACATGCCAATGGGTGAATATGGCTGAAGTTTGTTTATTTAAGCATTAAGAGCCGTGAGAATTATCCATAATGACCATAATGTAATACACCAAGCCATAACTCAATAAAACGCTATCTAGATCATGACAGCATATATAGAAGCCAGCTAGAGCACATAGATGACAATCTGTAATATAATGCAGTTTGTGAGCATGTCAAGTTATCAATAAGCAAAGTCTAGCTAGAGATATCCAAGGATGATGTAGGCCATGTCAAGAAGCTAAGCGGAACCAAGAAGCTACTATTGAGACCAAATAGAGTGCTATGCCCAATAATGAAACATTGGTTAAAGTACTTGGTTCTGATTGTAGTTTAAGCAAATTGAGCACAAATGACATATTTTCTTTTGAAATTCATGGTCGTTTGCCAACCAGATTTTTGTTTTATCATGTGCTAGGTCTCAAGCCTTATGCGACTACTCCAAGCAATGAGCTTAAGAAGATAGTCTAGGTCATCCAAAACTTCCCCTAAGTTCATGCCAAGTGCAATGGCAAGCTGTCTCATAGGAAAGAATTGGTGAGATCAGTTTTTTGCACAAAAGAGATCTTTTTGCTTTTTAACATGTTGTACTAACTCATGCATCACCAAGAGGCTAAAACAGCTCAATCTAAGGCTCAATATAGATTCAACGCTCTACTCAGCCTATTTGACATGGCATGAATCATAAAAGGATAGCTCAAGACAGACTAAACTCGAGTGCTAACATGACAAGTTTTAGTTTAAGTTGAGCAATTTTAATTAACTTATCATGGCAGAAGCTAGTCTATACATATGAAGTCATGATAAATCTAGCAAGTTAAGCACAAGACATGGCAAGGTGTAAAGCATTGAAGCATGTCATAACAGGATAATAATCAAGGCTCAATGCAATTATATTACAATGCTAGAATGCTGAAAATGCAAGAAAGTCCAGCTCCCCCTCAACATTAGATGCAACTATTAGTTCAAGTTGAGTTATGACAATATTAAGCTCCAGAAGCTCCCAAATGAACTCCCCCTGAACCAAAACAATAAAATCAAGAAGCTGGCAAGAAGAAAAAAAATAGGCAGTCCTTAAAGTATAGATAAGATATAGAGGATACTACGGCTCAGACTGATTCTCATCTACCCCATATGACACTAGGACTATTAGTCCGGTAATCTACCTCACTTAGGGAGAAAACACGTACCCTGTCTATCCAAGGGTGGCCCGACCCTTGCTAGAACCTGAAAGCAGTGAGTGGGCTCAACCTAGTAAGAGAAGAGAAACGGCTAATAGAGCAGAACCCTAGGTCACAAGATGAGAAGAAGACAGCTAAGCAACTAGACTAGAGAAACACTCTAACCTATGCTAGAAGGACTAACCCAATGCACCCGTATGCAATGCAATCAGAAAGGAGTAAGTGCATAATAAAAATAGTAAAGCAGTAAAGCACGAACTCCCCCTCACAACAGTCCGTAAGGACAAACCACCCCAAGTGTAACATCCTGGAAAATTCGAATTTGAAAGTATAAAGTTTTTAAAAATATTTTACAATATAATCTATTGGAATTTGAAAATGTGAAGCTTTTTGAATTTATTTCTGCAACATGTTTTATTTGAACATCAAATAAAGAATCTGAAAAGATGATCCATAAGATAACAAGGGAGAAATGTAAATAAGCATGAAATATCATTCCTAAAAAAAATTATGGCAAGCAAATTAAAGGAGGTTAACATTTATACATATATGTAGACACATAAAGAATAACAAGGGAAGCAAATAAACTAAATACCAACAATAGTTGAAAATATTTTTGATAAGTCCAGAAGGTCCTCATGAGCTTCTGTAAATTTTTCTGAAATTTTTGGAACTGGTTTCATATTTTTCTGAGGTTTATTAAATTAACTGCGTATTTCTGAAAATCCTTAAGAATAAAGAAATGGAAATTCCTCCTCTTCCTCTCGGGCCGCCACCTGGCTGGCCTCGATGCACGACACCTCGCCCGCCCTCGTCCATCCACCGCTCGCGCTGCCCCGCCTCTGTCACGCAGGCCCGCGCCCCTGCCCGCGCCTCTCCTCCCGCTGCCGCGTGGCCGCGCGGTCGCCCGCGTTGTCCCGGCCGCGTCTGCCAGTGGACCCGCTCCCTCGCGTCCCTCTCCCGCTGGCCAGTGGGCCCGAGCCGTCAGGCTCTTCTTCCTCCACGCGCCCGCGTCGTCGCTCTCCCTTGCGCTCACTCCCTCTGCGCAGCAAATCCTCCTCCTTCTCTCTCTCTCACCTCGAGGGCAAAAGTTCAAAGAACCAACAGGAGGGGGAACGCACCTCTCCCGCCACCTCTCTCCTACGAAATCCCGGAGGAGATCTCGTTCTTCTCCCCTTCCCCGCGTGAACAAAGGTGCGCCAGATGCCGCCCTCGCCGCGCGCCTCTCCCGGCTATAAAAGCCCCTAATGGGAGTCTCAATCGCGTCGCCCTGCTTCACCCTCCCCTCCCCTGCCCGCATTTGGTCTGTAGTGCCTCAATTCCTCGCCGACGCTCTTGTCTTCCCGAACTCCAGCGATCGCCGACCCACCACACCGAGCCACCAGAGCTCAATTCCATACTCCTAAGTCATCTCCGGAGCAAGGCGAAGCCGACCCCCTCCTCCCTCGGGTCTTCCGTCGCCTGAGCTTCGCCGGCATCGATCACCTCCCCGAGCCGCCGCCGTCGCACGCCGCCAGCCCTCTCCGGCCAGCGTCACCCTCGGCCGTCTACACCAGAAGCATCGCCATCACGCGGAGGTTACATTCCACGCAACCTCGGACCCTTCTCGGCAGTCCTCGCCGCCGGCCACCGTCGCCCCCGACTTCCTCTGCCCGGCTGCCTCCGCGAGCTACCTCAAAAGGGTAAGCTACCCTTACTGGGTAGGCAAAGCCTCCCCGCCCACTTGGTTATCTCCGCTCGCTCTTCCCTTCCCCGCTCCCGCGGCGCGCGTTCGAGCCCCCGCTCCGCGCCTGCGGTCGAGCGTTTCTTTTTAATTCCACCCGCTGACAGCTGGGCCCCGCCTGTCGGCGCCACCCGCTAACAGATGGGTCCAGGGCCCCTGGGTCCCACATGTCATACACACGTGTTAAAGAATATAATAAAAAGATTAAAAGATTTAAATAACCTGTGGGACCCACTGTCAGAGATTTTTGAATTTAACTGAACCGAAATATTCAAAGGAGCATAACTTATTCATTTTAACTCCAAATTGGATGAGACAAATTTCTAAATTCATATAAATTCAAGATCTGTCCAGTGGAACTGAAACCATAAATTTTAGAGGTCCATTGAATTTTTGGTGATATTTAAGGTGGTTTGCATAAATAAATTGAAAAGACTAAATATTAGTTAAGACGTTGATAAAGAGGAATAACTTTGGCTAAACATCTAAACTTAGTAAAGATGCTCTTAAATCATAAATTAAAACATAAGTTCAATATTTATCATAATGTCACCTAATAAATCTCAGTGATGTACCTTACTAAATAGAATAATAGAGTACTACCTTGTACAGAGATCTCTGCCTAGATTGTAACACCAGCTTATTTCATATATAACTATAGATTAATTATCACATATGAATAAGTAATATTTAACTCAAGGACTAAAAGTTAATTAAAGGCATTAGTAAAGAAAAGTATCCTTGGTTGGTATTGAAATTTAGTAAAAGGATGTCCATTGAAGTTAGAGACATTCATAAGCAAATGAATATAGATAAATAGTTAGAAAAATGTTGATGACGTATATGCGCCATTAGTAAATATGTTAGTTCAATTTTTAAACACCTTAGGCCTTATTGAAAATATAAACCCTAACATTAACATATTGCCAACCCGAAATCTGAGGTAGTAGTTTTAATTTAGTAGAGGTAATAAAATGTAATCATGTGTAGCAGGTTTGAATAGTAAAGGGATGCAAAAGTAACCATCTAAAGTATGACTATCATTCCTACATCCCTAAAAGGCCATATTAATATAGAGATACTAAAATATAATAGCACTAGGGCATCGGGCATTAAAATGACCTATCTAATATAAATAAACATTCCAAAGTAAACACTTAATCAAAAACTTAATAAAGGTATCCAAGTGTTATAATACTTTTGACTAAAAAGATTTATAGAATAAGTACAGATCTCATCCATCAGTCCAGTTTGCCTTTACCTAAGTTGCAAGGAAAACTTACCTGAAGATACAATTTATACATTAAACTCCTGCACCAGTCTATAGGTATAACCCGACTCATGGAACTTCCTTGATAAATATAAAAATAATGAAAGAAACTATTAATAAAAGGTCAAGACATCATTCTCTGCCACCAGCCTTGCCTCAAATTACCCAAATCACCCAATAACTCATAATAATACAAAAGTTGAATTTATTTGGAGTTATTTGGATCTTTGGAGTTAATTGCTTTCTTTTTGGATTCAGTCGTTTGTCGCGTAATTAGAAACTGAAGTTCGAAGATTCCACGGATCAAGCGAGATCAAGAGCGAAGCGAAGAAAAGATCCGAAGCTCAAGAGAAAGCATTGCGTGAGCTCAAGACCGCGGTAAACCGCGCCAGGCGAGTCAATACTTTGATCATGTTGAACCTACATTTCATGCAAATTACTTTATTTTAAATTAACAAATTGCATGCTGTTATTTTTATGCAAATACATGCTAAATTTGATATTCTAGTTACATGCCTATCGTTTGCCTTGAATAATATTACACCTCCTTGGGAATATTGGAATGTGTGAACCTTGTCGCCCTAGCAAAATTATAATAGTAACATTTCGAAAATAAGTCTCTAAACATATGCCATGCTTAGTATTGTTTAGATACTCCTGGGCGCGAGAGCGCCAAACATCACTTTAATCATGAGAAAGATTTTGGTTGGAACAGTCATGGTGGTAATGACTGATAAATGTTGGATATGATTATTTTATGTCTCCAAAGACCCCAACATGCTTAAATATCTGGACGGATGGTTTGGGGGTATGGTGCAGGTGTGCACGAGAGTGTGGTTTGTGGTAGAACCGTCCAGATACCACTAAGGACTGAATCTTGTCATGTCAACCTGTGTAAAACAGTACAGCCACAAGTCTGTAAATTACAACTTGGCTTAGTAGAATTACCGGACCCTGAAACTCATCCTTCCAGGAGGAGGTGTGGGATAGTGCAAGCGGCAGTCCGTGTGACGGCTTGAATGGGACACCCGGGTAGGGTGAAGTTCTGCTGTGGCGGGCTAGCAGGGGTGGGGAGCCAGCTGCTAGACGTTCAGAAGGAGGACATCCCGCACAACGTATGGGACCCACCGCAAGTGGGAGCGACCCATAGGGTGAAATGATGGAAGGGGCGAGGTACTTTGAAAAGTCACTGTGATGGTCTGCTCAACCACAGGACTAAGGAATCGTGTGGGGCAACGAGTTGATTGTCTCTTGTGGTGAAAGTGTACAAACTCTGCAGAGTCAAAAACTATTCGAATAGCCGTGCCCACGGTTAAGGGCGGACATGGGAACTTAACCAGATATAGTTCTATTTCAAAAATGCTTTGTGGGTGGGAATGGAAAAGTGGAAGGGCGATGGACTGCCCTAGTTTGGAATTGTCCTGGGTGTCGTCCCAGTGGTAAGTTAAGCGGCTATAACGCTGAAGAATTGCTATATGGTACAGATGCCATGTAACGGTGGATGGAATCTGAATCACTATTAATATTGCATATTCCTGGACATTATGCTTTTGTTCAAAATGCTAGGTCTTAGGAATTTTTATATAATTGTGTTCAAAAGCACTCTTCGCAAAAATAAAATAAACCTAAGCCATCCTTTGGTTAGCCATACATGTTACATATTGCATTCTGTGTATTGGCTTGCTGAGCACGGGGTCGGAGTGCTCATACTCGCTTTTGCGACAAAATTCAGAATCAAGAATCAAATCACTACGCCTCAGCATTACGACTGGCAAGATGGTGAAGAAGATGGAGATGGCAAGAATTAGGTCGCGAACCTCCAGTTGGCTGCCTGTGGGCATGTCCGGAAGGTCCCACCTGTGTGCTTCGTTCTTCCGCTGCTGCAATTTATTGATTTCGGCCTAATCGGCCCATGAGTAAGTTTATTACTTTAATTATGTTTCCGCATGATATGTACTTTGATATTCAGAACTGTAACTGTGTGCACTATCTACTGATCCAGGGAATAGTGCAGTTAAACACAGTAGATTCCGGATTGTAAAATCTGGGTCTGACAGGCATGGTATCAGAGCATATCGATTGCAGGTCGTGACCTAGTTAGCCTGGCCGTTAGTCCATAGCTAGAATTATTTTCCTCAGTATCTATTTTCACAAATATAAGTTATATTGCTCAATCTCAACTCTCTTAGATGCTTCTCCCTCATCTATGTGCTGATCTGGCTAATTTGTTTCTAAAGTTCTCTTATCCCGAATTCAAAGTGATAGAAATCCAGTACTCCTCTTGTAGATTTTCTACAAAAACACACTCTGGGTTCAGAATCGTGATGCTGAACCTTGAGGCTTAACCTCAACAATTGTTTTATCCCTGGAGGAAACAATAGTGTAAATTTTGGGTAAATGTATTGGTGGAGATTAAAGGATTAGATTGACTAGATTGATGAATTAAATTATTCTTGGAGACATAGGAAATATGAAAATAATTGCGGGAGGACAACCTTGATAAGTAATATAATTCTTACGAGATGTTTACAAAAATGGAATAATAAGATATAATCGACTGCTAGATGAATTAATAGAGTCTTTAAGGAATTGGCGATGTGATAACAACTATTGGAGTATAAACCTAATTGACAATATAAAACAATGAATCCGATTGGAGATAGTGAATATTTAGGTTGATCTCTAGAGGAACAACTTATGGATTCGAATCAATAACACCAGACTGGGTTATTAGAAAATCTCGGTATGAAGATCGTCGATGGAACTAAGATAAAGGATACTAGACTTCCCTTTGGATTGAGCTGATTAAGTTGGCAAATAATAGATCTGAAATTGGGGTTATAGGGACACAGTGAAATATGAGACTTGAATTATAAATATATGGTGGAAGTTAGGACTTATGCGAAGGCTAGATACCCATAGCAGGTATAATGAAATTAAAAAGACACAATAAGAAGTGTATGAATGGTGGATTGAATAAATGAGGATACCCACTGTTTGGAGTTTCAGACGGCAATAATATTGTGATTAAATGCTAAAGGGAGATAGCTTAAGAGCAAATTGCAAAAATGGAAGTTGACTGATCAAGGCTGTTGGATTTTAGGCCTTATGTATGAAGATTGAAGTGAATCAAATCATTGATGGATACTGGAGAAGCTAGTACACTTATATAAAAAAAGGTATTGCAAAGTTGCGTGTTTTCGAAACAATTACAAGAATGAGTACTACTAACCTCCCAATGCCTTCCTCTTCCCTCTATGGATTTCAAGAAAAAATTTAACTCACTTTTTCTTACCCTCACTTCAAAATTTAAGATTAGGATTGTCGAAGACGGTCATGAAGCTAAGGTGGTTCCGTTCTAAAACGGACTATGCCGATAAACCCTGCGCCCTTTTGTGTGTGCTCTCCCGAGTAGACGTTGTACTGCCGCAAGGTTTTCGTTGGGTCCCGTGCACTGCCTTTTTGCCCTCAGGCGTTCTATTTCGTAGTCACGGGAAAAGCTTGCTTTAAAAGTTTGCGTGGTTATGTATATCACCCCAGCTTCTCGGGGTATACTCCTTTAAAGTTAGAATGGGTAGGGATTACCTTATCCCCCACGATTCTACTCGTATCCCATGCTGTTCCCTCTCACCTTTCTGTTGAAAAGCCCCTCAGTACCACTGAAGCAAAGTGATGGATCACCAAAGACCAAGACTCGAGACTCTGTCTTGCTAACACTCTCTCCTCACCCGCTCGGAGGTCCCATAGATCAAATCGCCGCCGACTACACAGATTGACAAGGAATGTGTCGACGATATGAAGAGAAAAGACCTTGCACCTACCAATGCTCCGTAGACTATTCCCAACTATGAAGACGACCATCACCCTGGCGAATATCCTGTGAGCAGGGCCATATGTTTTCCTTGTGGAAGACAAGACCGCTAACCCGAAGAATGCTCCCAAAACCTACTGCTGATCAAGCAGCCAAAGAACCACAGATGGGTCCCCAACTCGCCACAGGACCCATCATACATTGAGTTAGGAGAGACAAATAATGATTAGTGGCATTTATTTTAAGGGGGGTAGCACTATGAGATAGAAATGCCGAAGAACTGCTACGACGTATAGTTGGAGTTGTAACAACCTAGACTTAGAGCTGATCAGACTAGTACAAAGGGATTCGCAAGGCCAGAAATCTTCTAGTAATGAAGACTACAAAACGTACCATTAGCTAAAATGGTCATGCTTGACAAATCTAAAGATTAAGAGCGGGATCCCAATAGAAGTGAAAGGCCACCATAAAGATATGTCCATAATCACTTCTGCATCCCTAAGGTCCTCTACTCCTAGGGCACAGTCCGTTGCTACCACCTGTCCATATGAAATTCTACAACCATATGTCCAAGAGGCGATGCAACTACCCCGTTCTACAATAACGTAAGGACAACCGCACCAAGAGCAAGTATTAGGAAGTCTACGACCTATTCAGAAGAACAAGGTTTCTTTCTCCTCTTTGGACTTCTCCAAGTGCTAACCCTTGTTTTGCAGATTTTAATCTCTCTATAAAGATAAGGAACCATATGTCGAGCAACAACCTGAAGCCCATTGCTAGCCAACATAACCCATCTCTATTCCTTCTGCTCTACAGGAATCTCGGGGTCGAGATTCATTTAAGGGGGGTAGATTTGTAACATCCTGGAAAATTCGAATTTGAAAGTATAAAGTTTTTAAAAATATTTTACAATATAATCTATTGGAATTTGAAAATGTGAAGCTTTTTGAATTTATTTCTGCAATATGTTTTATTTGAATTTGGAGTTTATTGACTTTTTGTAAATAAAAAGGAACTTCAAAAGTAAAGAGAGGGAAGAAATCCACACATAAAACGACACAACCTGAACATCAAATAAAGAATCTGAAAAGATGATCCATAAGATAACAAGGGGGAAATGTAAATAAGCATGAAATATCATTCCTAAAAAAATTATGGCAAGCAAATTAAAGGAGGTTAACATTTATACATATATGTAGACACATAAAGAATAACAAGGGAAGCAAATAAACTAAATACCAACAATAATTCAAAATATTTTTGATAAGTCCAGAAGGTCCTCATGAGCTTCTGTAAATTTTTCTGAAATTTTTGGAACTGGTTTCATATTTTTCTGAGGTTTATTAAATTAACTGCGTATTTCTGAAAATCCTTAAGAATAAAGAAATGGAAATTCCTCCTCTTCCTCTCGGGCCGCCACCTGGCTGGCCCCGATGCACGACACCTCGCCCGCCCTCGCCCATCCACCGCTAGCGCCGCCCCGCCTCTGTCACGCAGGCCCGCGCCCCTGCCCGCGCCTCTCCTCCCGCTGCCGCGTGGCCGCGCGGTCGCCCGCGTTGTCCCGGCCGCGTCTGCCAGTGGACCCGCTCCCTCGCGTCCCTCTCCCGCTGGCCAGTGGGCCCGAGCCGTCAGGCTCTTCTTCCTCCACGCGCCCGCGTCGTCGCTCTCCCTTGCGCTCACTCCCTCTGCGCAGCAAATCCTCCTCCTTCTCTCTCTCTCACCTCGAGGGCAAAAGTTCAAAGAACCAACAGGAGGGGGAACGCACCTCTCCCGCCACCTCTCTCCTACGAAATCCCGGAGGAGATCTCGTTCTTCTCCCCTTCCCCGCGTGAACAAAGGTGCGCCAGATGCCGCCCTCGCCGCGCGCCTCTCCCGGCTATAAAAGCCCCTAATGGGAGTCTCAATCGCGTCGCCCTGCTTCACCCTCCCCTCCCCTGCCCGCATTTGGTCTGTAGTGCCTCAATTCCTCGCCGACGCTCTTGTCTTCCCGAACTCCAGCGATCGCCGACCCACCACACCGAGCCACCAGAGCTCAATTCCATACTCCTAAGTCATCTCCGGAGCAAGGCGAAGCCGACCCCCTCCTCCCTTGGGTCTTCCGTCGCCTGAGCTTCGCCGGCATCGATCACCTCCCCGAGCCGCCGCCGTCGCACGCCGCCAGCCCTCTCCGGCCAGCGTCACCCTCGGCCGTCTACACCAGAAGCATCGCCATCACGCGGAGGTTACATTCCACGCAACCTCGGACCCTTCTCGGCAGTCCTCGCCGCCGGCCACCGTCGCCCCCGACTTCCTCTGCCCGGCTGCCTCCGCGAGCTACCTCAAAAGGGTAAGCTACCCTTACTGGGTAGGCAAAGCCTCCCCGCCCACTTGGTTATCTCCGCTCGCTCTTCCCTTCCCCGCTCCCGCGGCGCGCGTTCGAGCCCCCGCTCCGCGCCTGCGGTCGAGCGTTTCTTTTTAATTCCACCCGCTGACAGCTGGGCCCCGCCTGTCGGCGCCACCCGCTAACAGATGGGTCCAGGGCCCCTGGGTCCCACATGTCATACACACGTGTTAAAGAATATAATAAAAAGATTAAAAGATTTAAATAACCTGTGGGACCCACTGTCAGAGATTTTTGAATTTAACTGAACCGAAATATTCAAAGGAGCATAACTTATTCATTTTAACTCCAAATTGGATGAGACAAATTTCTAAATTCATATAAATTCAAGATATGTCCAGTGGAACTGAAACCATAAATTTTAGAGGTCCATTGAATTTTTGGTGATATTTAAGGTGGTTTGCATAAATAAATTGAAAAGACTAAATATTAGTTAAGACGTTGATAAAGAGGAATAACTTTGGCTAAACATCTAAACTTAGTAAAGATGCTCTTAAATCATAAATTAAAACATAAGTTCAATATTTATCATAATGTCACCTAATAAATCTCAGTGATGTACCTTACTAAATAGAATAATAGAGTACTACCTTGTACAGAGATCTCTGCCTAGATTGTAACACCAGCTTATTTCATATATAACTATAGATTAATTATCACATATGAATAAGTAATATTTAACTCAAGGACTAAAAGTTAATTAAAGGCATTAGTAAAGAAAAGTATCCTTGGTTGGTATTGAAATTTAGTAAAAGGATGTCCATTGAAGTTAGAGACATTCATAAGCAAATGAATATAGATAAATAGTTAGAAAAATGTTGATGACGTATATGCGCCATTAGTAAATATGTTAGTTCAATTTTTAAACACCTTAGGCCTTATTGAAAATATAAACCCTAACATTAACATATTGCCAACCCGAAATCTGAGGTAGTAGTTTTAATTTAGTAGAGGTAATAAAATGTAATCATGTGTAGCAGGTTTGAATAGTAAAGGGATGCAAAAGTAACCATCTAAAGTATGACTATCATTCCTACATCCCTAAAAGGCCATATTAATATAGAGATACTAAAATATAATAGCACTAGGGCATCGGGCATTAAAATGACCTATCTAATATAAATAAACATTCCAAAGTAAACACTTAATCAAAAACTTAATAAAGGTATCCAAGTGTTATAATACTTTTGACTAAAAAGATTTATAGAATAAGTACAGATCTCATCCATCAGTCCAGTTTGCCTTTACCTAAGTTGCAAGGAAAACTTACCTGAAGATACAATTTATACATTAAACTCCTGCACCAGTCTATAGGTATAACCCGACTCATGGAACTTCCTTGATAAATATAAAAATAATGAAAGAAACTATTAATAAAAGGTCAAGACATCATTCTCTGCCACCAGCCTTGCCTCAAATTACCCAAATCACCCAATAACTCATAATAATACAAAAGTTGAATTTATTTGGAGTTATTTGGATCTTTGGAGTTATTTGCTTTCTTTTTGGATTCAGTCGTTTGTCGCGTAATTAGAAACTGAAGTTCGAAGATTCCACGGATCAAGCGAGATCAAGAGCGAAGCGAAGAAAAGATCTGAAGCTCAAGAGAAAGCATTGCGTGAGCTCAAGACCGCGGTAAACCGCGCCAGGCGAGTCAATACTTTGATCATGTTGAACCTACATTTCATGCAAATTACTTTATTTTAAATTAACAAATTGCATGCTGTTATTTTTATGCAAATACATGCTAAATTTGATATTCTAGTTACATGCCTATCGTTTGCCTTGAATAATATTACACCTCCTTGGGAATATTGGAATGTGTGAACCTTGTCGCCCTAGCAAAATTATAATAGTAACATTTCGAAAATAAGTCTCTAAACATATGCCATGCTTAGTATTGTTTAGATACTCCTGGGCGCGAGAGCGCCAAACATCACTTTAATCATGAGAAAGATTTTGGTTGGAACAGTCATGGTGGTAATGACTGATAAATGTTGGATATGATTATTTTATGTCTCCAAAGACCCCAACATGCTTAAATATCTGGACGGATGGTTTGGGGGTATGGTGCAGGTGTGCACGAGAGTGTGGTTTGTGGTAGAACCGTCCAGATACCACTAAGGACTGAATCTTGTCATGTCAACCCGTGTAAAACAGTACAGCCACAAGTCTGTAAATTACAACTTGGCTTAGTAGAATTACCGGACCCTGAAAGTCATCCTTCCAGGAGGAGGTGTGGGATAGTGCAAGCGGCAGTCCGTGTGACGGCTTGAATGGGACACCCGGGTAGGGTGAAGTTCTGCTGTGGCGGGCTAGCAGGGGTGGGGAGCCAGCTGCTAGACGTTCAGAAGGAGGACATCCCGCACAACGTATGGGACCCACCGCAAGTGGGAGCGACCCATAGGGTGAAATGATGGAAGGGGCGAGGTACTTTGAAAAGTCACTGTGATGGTCTGCTCAACCACAGGACTAAGGAATCGTGTGGGGCAACGAGTTGATTGTCTCTTGTGGTGAAAGTGTACAAACTCTGCAGAGTCAAAAACTATTCGAATAGCCATGCCCACGGTTAAGGGCGGACATGGGAACTTAACCAGATATAGTTCTATTTCAAAAATGCTTTGTGGGTGGGAATGGAAAAGTGGAAGGGCGATGGACTGCCCTAGTTTGGAATTGTCCTGGGTGTCGTCCCAGTGGTAAGTTAAGCGGCTATAACGCTGAAGAATTGCTATATGGTACAGATGCCATGTAACGGTGGATGGAATCTGAATCACTATTAATATTGCATATTCCTGGACATTATGCTTTTGTTCAAAATGCTAGGTCTTAGGAATTTTTATATAATTGTATTCAAAAGCACTCTTCGCAAAAATAAAATAAACCTAAGCCATCCTTTGGTTAGCCATACATGTTACATATTGCATTCTGTGTATTGGCTTGCTGAGCACGGGGTCGGAGTGCTCATACTCGCTTTTGCGACAAAATTCAGAATCAAGAATCAAATCACTACGCCTCAGCATTACGACTGGCAAGATGGTGAAGAAGATGGAGATGGCAAGAATTAGGTCGCGAACCTCCAATTGGCTGCCTGTGGGCATGTCCGGAAGGTCCCACCTGTGTGCTTCGTTCTTCCGCTGCTGCAATTTATTGATTTCGGCCTAATCGGCCCATGAGTAAGTTTATTACTTTAATTATGTTTCCGCATGATATGTACTTTGATATTCAGAACTGTAACTGTGTGCACTATCTACTGATCCAGGGAATAGTGCAGTTAAACACAGTAGATTCCGGATTGTAAAATCTGGGTCTGACAGGCATGGTATCAGAGCATATTGACTGCAGGTCGTGACCTAGTTAGCCTGGCCGTTAGTCCATAGCTAGAATTATTTTCCTCAGTATCTATTTTCACAAATATAAGTTATATTGCTCAATCTCAACTCTCTTAGATGCTTCTCCCTCATCTATGTGCTGATCTGGCTAATTTGTTTCTAAAGTTCTCTTATCCCGAATTCAAAGTGATAGAAATCCAGTACTCCTCTTGTAGATTTTCTACAAAAACACACTCTGGGTTCAGAATCGTGATGCTGAACCTTGAGGCTTAACCTCAACAATTGTTTTATCCCTGGAGGAAACAATAGTGTAAATTTTGGGTAAATGTATTGGTGGAGATTAAAGGATTAGATTGACTAGATTGATGAATTAAATTATTCTTGGAGACATAGGAAATATGAAAATAATTGCGGGAGGACAACCTTGATAAGTAATATAATTCTTACGAGATGTTTACAAAAATGGAATAATAAGATATAATCGACTGCTAGATGAATTAATAGAGTCTTTAAGGAATTGGCGATGTGATAACAACTATTGGAGTATAAACCTAATTGACAATATAAAACAATGAATCCGATTGGAGATAGTGAATATTTAGGACCTAATTGACAATATAAAACAATGAATCCAAAGCACCTGGCTACAGCAACTGGCTGCAGCAACGTACTCGGCCTCTACTGTGGACTGTGCAACACCGGACTGCTTCCTCGAAGACCAGGAAACGAGAGAAGTGCCAATGAACTGGCAGGTGCCGAAGTGCTCTTCCTATCTATCCTACAGCCAGCAAAGTCTGCATCCGAAAGGCTCTCAAGGAAAGACAGGATGAGGAAGAGTACCAGATACCATAGTCAATGGTAGCTCGAAGGTACCGAAAGATGCGCTTCACCGCCTGGCGGTGAGATACGCGAGGAGAAGCCTGAAAACGAGCACACAGACACACGAGAAGTGTATGTCTGGTCTCGAGGCAGTGAGGTAAAGAAGGGAGCCGATCATACTTCTGAACTCTTTCTGATCAACTGGCTCGCCATCCTCATCTGGGTCAAGATAGGCTGTAGAAGCCATGGGTTGACACCGGCTTACCATCACTCATGTCGAAGCGCTCAGGAGGTCACGAGTGTACTTTCCTGATGAAGAAATGTACCCTCCCGAGTCTGCTTGATTTGGAAGCCAAGGAAGAAGGTCAACTCCCCATCATACTCATCTCAAACTCGGTGCTCATGACATCCGAGAACTGGAAACCAGAGTATGGGAAGAGCCGCCAAAGATAATGTCATCGACATAGATCTGGACGAGCAGAAGGTCATTGCCATGACGATGAACAAGGTCTTATCTACTTTACCCATTCAAACCCATGACTCAACAAGTAGGACTTAAGCCTCTCATACCAAGCTCTGGGGGCCTGCTTAAGTCCATACAACGCTTTGGAAAGCTTGAAGACATGGTTTGGGTATTTGGGGTTTCGAAACCAGGAGGCTGTCTGACGTAGACTTCTTCCTCAATGACCATTAAGGAAGGCACTCTTGACGTCCATCTGGTAAGCTTGAAACCCTTAGAAGCTGCAAAGGCAAGCAGGATTCTAATGGCTCAAGTCGAGCTACAGGGGCAAAGGTCTCCTCGAAATCTAGACCCTCAACCTGGGAAACCCCTGAGCTACCAGTCTAGCCTTGTTTCGAATAACCACCCATCCTCGCTCTGCTTGTTCTTGAACACCCACTTAGTCCCAATAATATTGTGACCTCGCGGGGGCTCGACAAGCGACCAGACCTTGTTCCTCTCGAAATTTTCTAGCTCCTCATGCATGGCATTGACCCAAGACTCATCAGATAAAGCATGAGAACATCTTTGGGCTCAAAGGAGGCAATGAAAGCAGAATGGAGACAGAATTGAGATAAGCCAGATTTTGAGCGGGTAACACGCTCGAAAGGTCTCCAATGATCTGCTCTGAAGGATGAGCTTTCTGGATATGTCTAGGAGGTCCAGGATGAGATGAAGAAGTGGCCTCTACCTCGTGAGCTGACGAGGTAGGAACAGAGCCACTAGCTCCAGAAGAAGCAGAAGGCATGGGCTGATCACCTCGAGGTGCGGTGGAAGACGGCACCTCAAGGGGTGGATGAGGGACTGGATCAGGTAGACAACCGTCATCTCCATCATCCTCATCATCCACAAAGATGGTCTCGGACTGCTCTAAAGAACCTGAGATATCGGCCTAGTCCCCGGACTGGCCTCGTCAAAGGTCACCTCACAGGTCTCTACCATTTTACTAGACTCGCAGTTCCAGACCCTATAAGCCCGCGAAGAAGGCGAGTAACCTAGAAAGATCCATCACAAGAACGTGACTCGAACTTATCTAGGTTCCCGGACTTCAAAAAGCACTTGCAACCAAACACACGAAAATGAGAGACGCTGGGCTTTCGCCCATATCTCAACTCATAAGAAGTGCGGTGCAAGTGTGCCCTAAGAAAAACTCGATTTGAGACATGGCACGCGGTGGCTATAGCCTCAGCCCAAAACTTCCGCGGTGTAGAGTACTCATCAAGCATCGTCCTGGCCATCTCGACCAAGGTACGGTTCTTCCTCTCCACAACGCCATTCTGCTGAGGGACGTGGAGAAGAGAACTGGTGCTCTACACCTGTCTCACCACAGAAACTCTCAAGTAGGAATTCTTGAACTCCGTGCCATTGTCACTGCGGATCGCTCGTAAGGCACCTGGGAGCTCAACAGAAAGCCTACTGAAAAGACCTCGGAAATGTGAAAACGTCTCATCCTTCGAGGCTAAGAAAAACACCCAAGAATACCTCGAGAAGTCATCGACCACACAAGAACATACCACTTCCCTCCTGCTGACTGCACTCGAGCTGGTCCAACTGTGTCCATGTGGAGCAGCTGTCCCGGTGCATCGGTCATAGTAACTGTGACCGGAGGGTGAGAAGCGGCAACCATCTTGCCGTGCCGGCATGGAGCGCAAACAAGATCTTTGACCATCTTGAGTTTCGGCAGACCACGAATGAGATCGTGGCCGCTAACTCGGGTCAAATGGTCAAATCCATATGACCAAGTCTCCTATGCCAGAAAGAAAGGTCGCGGGACTCAGAAGCAACTAAACACCTGAGAGGATCACCAGAAGACTCAGAAAAATCAGCACGAAAGATCCTCCCATAACGAGAAATCCCGCAAACCAGACTACCCGAAGAATCAAGAATTTTGCAAGCATTTTTCTTAAAGCTCACCTCGAAACCGTCATCGGTAAGCTGAGAACTGAAAGCAAATTGTACTGCAGCTTACTAACCAAGGCACATCTTTCAAAATGAAAGAATCATTAATGCGCACAGTACCTTTGGCGATGACGCGCCCAGATGAAGCATCTCCGAAGGTGATCGTCTCATCACCTGGAGCACGGGCAAGGGAAGAAAACCAACGGGAGTCTCCGGTCATGTGTCGTGAACACCCGGAGTCTACAAGCCAAACCTTTCCCTTCCCTGCCCGGCGAACCTGAGTCAAACAGAGAGTAAAGTCTCAGTACTGGGGTAAATCAAGAGTGATTTTGGCACCCAATACTGAACAACACGTCGAGCAGATGAAGTAGTCAACACGACTGACCTCTATCTACCCTACGCTCTCTGTCTCAAAGAAGAAGGTCTGTGAGCAGACCTGAAGCTGTTGCGGGGTCCGACTGCTACGGGAGAGCGAGTCGGAACACCGGCAACACGCTGATCACGCCGCGGGTAGCTATCTCGACGGGGAAACGAGATCCCTCAGGACGGCGGAAGTCACGACCAGGAGCATATGAGGACGAAAACAGAAACTCAGAAAAACCAAGTCCTCGATGCTGCCCAAATCAACACAGAGCAAACCTAGACCTCGTGCTGGTCTTAGGTGCACTCAGGATCTGGGGCTGACCCTGAATACGCCTAAGAGACTCAACACGGTCTCTACGCGCGATCTTGGCGCGCCTGAAGCATCTCGATCGTGTGTCCATCCTTCTGACAGAAGGTGCAGTGATACTTCACCTTCTGAGAGGTAGAAGTAGCACGAGGCTTCGCCTTCTGAGAGGCCGAAGCAGCAGGTGGAATCACCTTGCTGTCAGAGATCCCTGGACAAAGCCCGCTGATTTGAATTTACCTCATCAGATCTGGGCTCGACCTCGATCACACCTCCTACTATGGGTCTGAGAATAGCAGGTGGATGCTTCCTCATATCCTCATAGAAATCATATCCTAGACCTGATTAAATTGCAAATCTTGGATGGTCTAGAATAAGATTAAGCTTCTTCTTGCCGCCTACAAATCTCTCGAGAGTGTTCATAAGACTGACACTCCCGAAAGAGAGAGGTGCAAGAAGAGCAGGGAGAAGAGGGACAGCAGGAGGTAAGGGAGCAGAAGAAGAACCAACAGTAGAGGAAAGAATGGCTTGTGCACGCACAGCCGACTCTGAGGGGACAGTCCTACTACTAGCAGGTTGGTTCGCGTCTCTAGGCGTCTCACCTTACCCTGGGGCTTCTCCCCCACACCATCAATCACATCACAACCAGATTGTGGCTTCTCTAGTAAGTCCTTAGTTAGCTTCACACATTTGTCATTCAAAGCAACGAGTTCAAGTTTTAGTTTATCACAACTAATGCATGGTGAGCTAACAGGATCCTTAGTCGCATACTGAGCCATTTTGTTGTTGTCAATCATTTCTTGAAACTGTTTTGAGACAGATTCAAGTTCAGCAGTTAACTTTGGACAGTTCAAACATGAATCAATAGGCTCAAGTAAAGAAGCACTCAACTCAGCAATCTTGTGATCTGCCCGTTTTAGGTTCATCTTCAATTATTGCAATTTTCACAAGACTCGGGCAGATCAACAGCATGGTGTAAGACCTCTAAAGCATGTCCTTATCCTCACATGAGGTGCAAATAGTCTCAACAGGAGTAGTGAAGTAGAAACATCCTACTCATCTAGTCAGCAAGAGACTAAGATTCTCCACCTTAACAATGTCAAGCTCAAGGACAACTATCATGCGAGGTCCTTAACTTCTCCATGTCACCAAGCAAGGCACAGCATGTATCACAGTCATCACGGGAGGGAGCAGATGTAAGTGAAGTAAGCTCCCGTGACAGTCTATCTACTTCCTTCTCCAACTCGCTACACGTAGCTCTAGATCTAGCATGAAATTCCTCCTAGCTTAAGGCAAGCTTCATTAAGTTGGTCGTAGGAGGGACATATCTCGTCGGAGTCAGAGTAGAGCTCGTTGTCGCTGATCTCGCCCTCAAGGGCCATGAAGCACATGCCGGAGAAGTCGTCACCGCCATCCTTGCGCTCTTGATCTCCCGTCCCGTCGTCGTCGCTCCATCCCTCCACCTCGCTGAGGTCGAGGTCGTCGAACGCGGTGAGGACCGCGGTGGAAGAGCTTCTTGGCTTTGCCAAAGTTGCGGAAAGTCTTCTTGCCTTGCGTCTGAGCTGGAGGCTTCTTGTTGCGATTCTTGTCGGTATGTAGTCGTTCTTGCCCGAACCGCCGTAGTCGTTCTTTCCTTTCTCCAGCTTGGGGCAGTTTGCCCGAATGTGGTTGGGGCCACCACACTCGAAGCAAATAACGGGTCCTCTCTTTCTGTCCCTCCTCCCTTTGTAAGCATGGGAGAATCTTCGAGCTAGGAGGGCCAGCTGATCATCCGCAAGCTGCTCTAACTGATCATCAGTTATGTCACAGAGAGCAGCAAGGGAGAAACCGCAAGAAGATCAGAAGAAGGACCAGAAGCCGAACTGGGATCGGTGACAAAGCCATCGACTGTGACTTCGACTTACGAGAGACAATGTCAATCTCGTGAGTCTTGAGGCGCGAGTACAGCGCGTCAAGAGTCAAGTCGAGAGGTCGTGGTGTCCTTGATGGTAGTCACCTTCATCTCCCAAACCGAAGTCGAGTGCAGCGAGCATCTGACGAGCGTTGTCCGAGTCGGGGTATGTGAGACCGACCGCTCGGAGGTTGCTCAAGATTTGTGAAAACGTGCAAAGCACTCATCAAGGGACTCGCCAGCGAAGCATTTCAAACTTGTTGTAATCCGCTTGAACTGGTCCTGTCGCACCGTCTTATCTGGGTGGTGCCCTCATGGTATGCATCGAGGGTCTCCCAGATATCGAAGGCGGACGAAAGATGAGAGATGCGGTCAAACTCGCTACGACTAGGCCCTGGATAATGATGTTCCTTGCCTTAGCGTTTGCCTCAACATCAGTCATATTCCCGACATTGATGTTCTCATCGGCAGGAACATCAAACCGGACCTTGACCTTGCGCCAGATGGCATACCCCTGAGCCTGGATGTATGTCTCCATTCGGCTCTTCCAGAAGGGTAATCGATGCCATCGAAAACGGGCGGCTTGGTCGAGTACTTATCCGTCACCATGGCTCTTGAGACCGGTTAAGATCTATGAATTAGAGCTAACCGGCTCTGATACCAATTGTATGACCGAAATGGCGACAGAGGGGGGGGGGGGTGAATGTCGCTCGCTTCAAAATCGCCCCCAAGAAATCAAACACTGATTTTTCAAAAAGATGCAAAACAAAGCACCTCACAGAAAATTAAAATTAATTTTGCTGAAATTTGGAACGCATGCGACACTGACAAATTCAGCATAAATCAGAGACCAGCCAGTAAAAAATTCAACTGAAAATACTGCTGTTTGATCTGCATGCAAAATTGCCAAAAGATCAGCAAAAAAAAAGAAAGAGGCACAAAAGAGAGATGCTTCCTGCTGGCTGAGAGCTTGCTGGCCAAAACCTTTTTTTTTACCAGCCAAGATGCTTGCTGGCCGTAATATGTGAGCACAAGTGAAATTTCACTCCCAGCCAAGACCTCTGTTTACTGCAGAAATACTCAAAGGCCGAAAATAGAAAAGGTGCATCGGCAGGAAAACTTGCAATCTGACTTCAGTCCAAGCCTGATTGCACTGCAGCTACACAAGCAATTATACTGCAAAAGGGAGAAGCACTCAAGAGGATCAAGCACTGAACTGAACGCAAGAAATAGAGACAACAGCCTGCTAAAATTCGAAAATGAACAGAGGGAGAAGCCAAGGACTGAAAAAAACTGAAAACTTGATAAACTTCAGAGAGGAGCAAATAAACCAAATGGCTCACACTACACAAATCCTTTGCACATGAAATTCTCAGGATATATTAGCAATACCCACATCATCCTTCAAGCCAATTTTCATGACATTTCACAAGGGGGATCAAGAATTAGATCAAACCCTAGAAAACTTGAAAAACTTCAGAGAGGGCTCACAAAATCCAAATTACTCCTTACTCAGTGATCTTTAGCATATGAGATTTTAGGGATATGTTAGCAATATCTATAGGATCCCTCAGACCAAATCTCATGCCAATTTGAGGAGTAAAATAAGATTTGCCCTAAAGCCCTAGAAACCAAAGAGAAGAACAGAGCAACTCAAAATGCAAAAACTGAAATCTAGAATGAGCTCTTGGGATTTTAATTGATCAAATGATCTTGTGGTACTATCCCATCAAGGAGCAACCCATTTTAGCACTCTCCAGCAGCAATCAACAAGAAACGCAAAATTTCAACAATCAAGCCAAAAGAGGAACGAAGAACAGAGAGGAGCACGAGACGAGGAACTTCAGATTTCATTCATTGAATCAAAAAAGATACAGAGGAGTCCCGATACGCATGGACATTAGAACAAGATGAATGATTACATACTCTCAATCCATCCTCTCCCTCTCCCTCTCCCTCTCCCTCTCCAAGACTCAAGAACAATACCACAGAGAGCTCACATTGGAGACATCAAAGGAGACACTCAGGGGACACACCTGCTGCCCTCAACCACTAAAGCCTAAAGCCAAAACAACCACTAAAGCCTATTTTGACCAAAGAAAACCCTAAAAACCCTTGGAGTGCTCAAGAGGGCATGCAGCCCCTCCAACCTATTTATAGCCCACGGCTAACGGGTCTCCACCCCGTTACGCCCGCTATGTCCAACGGAGCCCGCTCCCGCTTGTGCAGCCTTGCGAAATTCCCGTTTCGCCCCTCCTGCACCTTCCGGGAAGCTTCCGCGCTCCTTGCCTCACACACTTCGCAACCACCTCGAGTCCACGTCGTCTTCGACACATTCCCGACCGTTCTGACCTCAGCGCCACCTGCGCCTAGTCCGGTCCACCGTGTCTCGCCACGACTCCGCCTCAACGTCCTGCAGCCACACAGACAAGAAACACATCAAATAGCACCGCTCAATACATGAAAGCGTAAATACAATCATACTTACCACAGATGAAGTCCAAACCTGTCAAATCAAAGAATCAGCGTCCCTAATCCCATATGACCAAGTTTGACCAAGTCCGACCGAGCCCGACTGCGCCACGCAATGACTCGACTCCGAACCACTCAAACCAAACTCGACTTACCTAAACCAAAGTCAATTACTCATCATACGCATGTGGTCACCTCCACATGGTTCATCAAGACAGGATAAATAAGCGTGTTCGACTAGCTACTTCCCTTGGTCAAATCAGTATGGCTGGGCCAGGTGCTTGACCATCTAGCTTTCATGGTCAAACTAGAGCAGTCGAACAAGATTTTCGACCAACTATTCCCCGCGGTTAAACTAGCTCCTCAAAAGACCTTTCGACCAGCATTCTCTACTTGTTTAGACCAGTCAATGGCCAGACCAGTTTCATGTGGTCGATTAGGTCACTTTCGACATGTGACATCCATGCAATTTGACCGATCAGCTGTAAGACCCCTCTGCCGAGAAGATAAGACTGCTCCGTAGTTGAACCTATTTTCAACGACCGATTGGTTGAAATATGTCAAATGGTATGCTTCACTTAAATCTTTATTAGTGCATACTTTTGCTCCTATTCATCAAGTATCTCAGTACTAGATACCTAAATCTCTATTGTCTAACCCCAATACCAAGATACCGATGACTGTTTGTGCTCTGTAGGCTCGTCGCAAGAGGAAGGGGAACATATGGTTCATTGACTCTGGTTGCTCTCGACATATGACCGGAGACTCACGATAGTTTCTCCTCCCTCACTCGTGCCCCAGGTGATGAGATGATCACTTTTGGGGACAACTCTCAAGGACGAGTTCTTGCTAAAGGTACCGTGCACGTCAATGACAAGTTCATCTTAAAGGATGTGGCTCTAGTCGATAAGTTGAGCTATAACTTGATTTCAATTTCATAGTAGGTAGATGATAATCTTGAGGTGAACTTTAAAAGCATTCATGATGTATCTTAGATTCATCTGGTGATCTTGTATGCAAAATCAGTCGAGTTGGTTTGCTTGTTTAAGGGTGATTTTCATACTCAACATCTTCTGATCTTACATGTCTTATTTCATCCGATTCTAAGGATTGTTCTTCTAGCACCGTAGATTAGGTTCCATTGGCTTTGATCATCTAGCTTGACTCACTAATATGAATCTGGCTAGAGAAATTTCTAGTCTTAAGATTGAGAAGTCAACTGGATCTAGTGTGTTCACCTTGTCGACACAGTAAGATTGTCGCATCGTCTCATCCCCTACTCACACAAGTAATGACTGATTCTCTGGGACAATTATTGCACTTGGACACTGTAGGACCATCTAGGATTCAGTCTATTAGAGGTAAATGGTATGTTCTTGTTATCGTTGATAATTACTCTAGATACTCTTGGATATATTTTATAGCCTCTAAGGATGAAGCTTTCGATCACTTTTAAGAGCAAGATCTTAGGCTTGCTAATGATCTTTCAGGAGCACTTAGAGCAATTAGAAGTGATAATAGAATTGAATTCAAGAACTCATAATTTGCTTCCTTTTGTGCTGAAAACAGTTTAGACCATCAATTTTTGTCTACTTGAGAGCCACAATAGAACGGTGTGGTCAAACGTAACAATAGAACCTTGGTAGATATGGCTAGAATAATGCTAAATGAACATGCTATTCCTAGGAAGTATTGGTCTGAAGCCATTTCGTCTGCTTGCTATATTTCGAATAGAGTTTTCTTGTGAGCTAAATTGTATAAAACTTCCTATGAGCTTCGTTTTGGTCTTTCTCCCAATATTTCTCACTTTAAGGGGTTTGGATGTCAATGTTTCATCCTTAAACATGGCAATCTTGACAAATTTGAATCTAGATCCTCAAATGGCATCTTTGTTGGGTATGTAGCTCATATTGGGGTAATCAGGTACTGAACTTAGAAACTAACAAAATTATTGAGACCTAAGAGGTCACTTTTGATGAGGCTAGTCCTGGTACTAGTCCCAACAATGCAGGTATACAAGCCCCTAATGCACTCGATGATATCTTATATGACTCCGACGATGACAACAGGGAGTTTCTCGAGCTATACTACGACACCTACGACAACGACCGCTATGACCAATCTTACGACCACTAGCTCAACGAGTACTTGAAAATCACATGTACTCAGGAAATTCTATCGCTCCATTTCACACACTCAGGGATACGACATATCGCTATCGACCAAAACCATCGAGTACCGAGCGCCAAGTCTACGACTATCAATCATCAACCAATCACCGCACCATTGATCACCGAGCACCGAGTATCACCAACAACCACTCCAACCAGATCAGTCAACCACTAACCCAACATGAGTACTCGAGGTACTCGAAGATCATAGGAATTAAAGCACTCGTACTAACCATGAAGTCTACAAGTACCAACCGTGAAACCTATAGCAACCGATCATAAAACCTTCAACTATGGAAGACAATGATAGTAGACTACAAAGTCTATGACTATGAAAATAAGACTATGAAGTCTATAACTATAACAACAATCCGCAAAGTCTACAACCATCGACTGCAAAGCCTTTGACTATTGAGTAGTAAAATCTATGACTATCGAGTACTGACCACGTACTATAGCTACGACCATAAAAAAGTATTGTAGCTACTGTTACCTTCAGTGGTTGTTCTATCGTGGCCGAGGTTGAACGTGGTCGAACTATCGTAATCAATATTCTATGCTCGAGGGCTGGCTTGATCGTAAGCCACTGTGGTCGAAGTCTGTCGTGGTCGAAGTCTAACATGGTTGAAGTCCGCTGTGATCAAAAGCCATCGTGGTTGAAGTCTACCATGGTTGTTCAGTCGTGTGATCCTCTGATGTCACTCGAGTGTAGTCCGATGTTTCGATGCGTCTCGAAAGTCGTCCGATGCTCTAGAGCTACTCGAATACAGTCCGATACTCCATTGCTACTCGAACGCCGTCTGATGCCACTTGGACCCGATTGGACTGGTCTAAAACTACTCAAAGCACCCAAAAACACTGTGAGAAGACAAAAACCACTCAGAGCAGACTGAAACCACTTGAACTTGAAACCTTCGACCGCGATTGACCAAAACTTTCACAAACGTAAAATCTAATGCAATCCAAATGTCAAATATTCATCATCACTTTATTTACAGCCATCCACATGGTCTAACAATCTCCCCCTTGATGAATATATTAATAACACCTCAAAAACTCTCGAATGAATTACGTTTTGAAAGGAAAGCAAAAGAAGAAACTCGGAAGACACTCGGCAAAACTCATAAAACTCCCCCTCAACACAAGAGAAGTAATTTTATCAAATTTCTCCAAGACACTTGGCAAAACTCATAAAACTCCCCCTCAACTTAAGAGAAGTAATTTTATCAAATTTCTCCAATTTCTCACACAATTTCTCCCCCTTTCTCTAATTTCTCTCCCTTTGGCAATGAAATCATCAAGGGCTCCAAAGAGAGGATAATTCTAAAGAGGAGCAAAAAGAGAAAATATCCAGTAGCTTTGAGGATTATCCAAGTCATTTTTCATTGATTTAATAGTTTGACTAAGCCATCTATTTGAGCAGAGCTTTCTAGATCATATAAAGACATATATCATTTAGCAATGTCAAAACAACTCCTTTAGCATGATTAAACAATTTATGTCAATGATAGGCATCTCAACAATGACTAAATCAATTATAAAAACCACAATGAGATATCATACTGAAAAGTCAAAGCCCAAAAATGAAGCAGATTTTAAATCTATGTGAGCTAGCAATCTAGCTATTCTGGTCCTTGGTTAAAATACACATTCCGGTGCTTGTATACTCGCAGAGTCCTATCCAACAAAGTAAGATTTTCTCTTTTTAAATGAAAAGCTAAAGCTGGCATGTTTTTTCTTTGGAAGAAAATAGTGTGCGTCTAGCTACATTGATTGATCAACTTCGAGAAAGATTTCTCTATGTCAATTCAAAACAATGTCAAATGAACCCGAAATCCCGGTTCCGCCTAAACCAAGCACTCATGACATTCTAAAGGCTCTGTTGGCCAAACACAAA